>JTDE01008268.1:11284-24991 GCA_014338405.1 Paragonimus skrjabini miyazakii | reverse complement strand
CCAGCAATTTATTCGTTCAATTTTCTCCATCTTCATAATAACTATGTGCTTCAACTGATCGTTTAAATAGGAGACTGAGGAAAGCAAACGAAATGTTAGTATCTCTGTTCCTTTGAACTGGATAATTCAGCGATTGATACACGGGTTCGAGGCGGAGACCCAAGGGTCCCGGACCCAGTCGGTTTTTCTTGTTTAGTGTCAAGCGGGCGTCTGTTGATCTGAAAGGCATTAAGGGAAAACAGGGTGTAGCACGGCTCTTAGGAATTACAGTAAATATCATAAAACAAACTAAGATAGCTCGCATAAGAGGATTTTTGGAAAATGAGAATCAAGTGATGCTTTAAATCGATCGCTAGAAGCGCTAATGACGACCTCAACAGGGAGACTGTTCCGGAAGTTAACAACCCTATACGAAAAGAACTGCTGCCTAAGAAAGGTCCTAGGATGAAGCTTGAACAGCTTTCTGTTATATCCTCGCCGACCGCCATCATTCGCTACAGTGAAGAACTGATCAACGAGGCCTACTCTAAGGAGGAAGTGTGTGAAGATTAAATCACCGCAGAGCCGTCGAGGTTCAAGTGGGTATAGATCAAGAATTTCAAATCGAGGCTCGTACGCGACACTTCTGAGACCTGTGACTAGTTTGGTAACCACGCGCTGAACACGCCCAATGGCTAAGATGTCTTTCTTCAGGCCGATATAAACGACCCGATTAGCATACTCAAGGAACGGTCTTATATAAACCCCGTAAAGCGTTTGGAACGCTTTCTTGTCTATGCGAGAGAAAGTGCGCTTAATCATCCTAAGAGTAGCAAACCCTTTTTTCGCTGCCATCTCGTGGTGATGCGCAAAGGATAAGTTAGACGAGAGCCAGATGCCCAGATCTTACTTCAGATCGATTTTTATGATATCTACTGTGCCGAGCGCACTATGAATCACGAAGGTGTTGTCAGAATCTCCACCAAGCGACATATGAGCGCACTTACTATCATTAATTGGAGACTCCAATCGTCCGACCAACGCTTAATCGCGTCAAGATCAATCTGTAGTGCACTGGGATCAGTGGCATTCCAGATGTTTGGCCATCGGCATATAGGAGGGCGTTGCTGGAAATATTGTCCGGAAGGTCATTTATATAGATCAGAAATAACAGAGGACCTAACACTGAACTTTGGGGAACTCCCACAGAAATGAGAGAAGGAGATGAAAGGTCTGATCCGGTTTTAACTCTAAACGTTCTGTTATCAAGAAAAGAAACAATCCAGCGAAGAACCTCTGCTTGAATACCATAGGCTTCCAGTTTGTGTTTCAGGGGGCCGTGTGGGACACGGTCGAAAGCCTTGGCAAAGTCGAAGAATATGGCATCTGAGATAAGGCCGCTGTCTCTGGCCTCCGTCAGACTGTCCATGAAAGCAAGCATATTAGTTATGCATGACCAATTAGGAAGGAAGCCATGCTGGGTAGAGGAAAAAAGATGGTTTGATGAAAGGTGGTTAAGGATGGCACGCTTTAATAAGCGCTCCATTATCTTACACGGAATGCTAGTAGGGCTGATTGGCCGATAGCTAACCGGAGAGTGCCGGTCATCCGCTTTAAATATGAACGAGACCGTCGCCTCTTCCCATCCGCTAGGGAGAATGCCAGTCTGGAGTGTCTGTTTAAACAGCTTATAAAATGGTTCTGCCAGACTAGCAGCCGCTTCTTTGAAAATTCTGGGATGGATCTTGCCAGGACCCATTGCACTATATGAATTTAGTTTAGATAAAAGGTCCTCAACATCCAGCACGGAAAACTCGGCAGTGACGGGTGATTGCCGGAAATTCTGCTGTTGAAGGATAGGGTGCCATTCCGGCTGTGCGACGCTGTACACTGCTGTGTAGTATTCCCCAAATAGCTCGGCCACAACTAGGGAGTCAGACGACGACTCTCCGTCGGGCAGTCACAAAGAGAGAGCCGAAGGTTTATTCTTTCTTGGTCGTCGTATATGCTTAAATAGGAAGTTTTTGTTCCTGCGAGCTTTGAGAAGAAACTCTTCTTTTACGAGTTTGGTGTACTCACAGGTTTCCCATCCACATCCATTTCGAACGATGTGGACCGCGCGTAGATCCCCCGAGTTCCCCATAAGATTGTGCTTCGCGAATAAATGGGACCGGTCGTCGAGGAGACGACGTATTCTGCGTGGACGAGGTGGCCGATAAGAGAAAGTGCACAGCTTGCGCGGCACAAATAAGTTGTCCGCCTTCTCGATTGCGCTTTGAAGTGCGCAGTGGTTCTGGTCCACGGAGCCATAATCTAGAAGTAATGAACCTAGGTAGCTCCTCAGGTCGTTAAAATCAGCTTGATTAAAGTTCCGGAGTGTGGACTTCTTTACTAGTAATCTTTACTTGTAGTCGGTAACAGATTAGATCAAAGACGATCACATAGTGATCACTGTGTCCAAGTGGCGGCCTGGTGATCACTCTGTCTACCAGGTGGCTCTCATTAGTAATGACTAAATCGAGCAAGGAGGGATTCTGGCCAGAACGATGCCGCGTTGGGACGTTGACATGCTGTGTCCACTCTCTCCGGCGTACCAACACCGTTAAAGATCGACGATGTTAGGACTAACTTAGCGTGCTCGGTTGGAGAGGACGTTGAGGAGAGTCGACCCCATGAAACAATTCTCTTGTCTCTGAGAGCTCTCTCTTTCAGATTGGCTGCTGCCTCCTCTGTCAGCGCAGTTGGTAGGGTAACTGCCTTCTTGGTAGCTGAAACCCCAGGGAGAGCGACCGCTAAGTACTCATTTAAAGACTGATGTTCCAACTTCATTTCTGACAGGGTCTGTTGATACTCCTTCAGCCTAATCTCCATGGAAGAAATGGAAGGGCAAACTGTGCCAAACAGAGTCTCGCATTTACAGTCGCAGGATTTCTGCGTTGCTTCACTTTTCTTGTAGCGCGCGTGGACAGTCAGCGGCAAAGCAACGCCTAGACTGTCATCCAATCTGCAGCTCATGCACATAAAGTTCAGAGCTGAGGAAGAAAGATGTTTGTACTGGTGTTCATATAGGCCAGTGCACTTGAAGTGATACCACCTTTGACACTGGTAGCACTGCATGCCGTTTTGTGCGGACATTTTGCACTAGCAACAGCCGCAAATGCTCACCGCCTCAGCGGGTGTTTGTTGAGTCCCAGTACAACTGGATCCGACCCGGGTCATTGTCATGGGCAACAAGCAATATACGATATAGAACGGATATAGAAACAGATACAATTTAACCCGAAAATTTCAATCAATTCAGTAACGAATAACAGTAAACGTATGCAATTGTTAGATGCTCAGGGCACCAATGAGACAAATATATGAGTAGACAACAGCAAGAGAAATCAAATCAAATTTCGAGTTACTCGCCAAAAAACGGACCCAATGTTTCAAGCGTCAAAACAAACAGAGATTGATCCGCACGATCATACCGTTGCTGTCGTGCTGATACAAAAAATAATCAAACTGACGGACATACTTACACACTCAAACTTACCAGGCATCGCCCATGTTGCCTCACGAATTACAAAGTCTTACGTCTTGATGAAATTTTCAAACACGGCATACAGTGGCTGGTTGCATTCACGGCATTTCTTTTGTAGCTATAGAATTAAAACCACCAGGTCGGTCATACTGCGATTCGTCCGGATTTTAAACTGATCCTCGGAGAATTTGGCCTCCGGTATCTCTTTACTGGGTCGGTTGAGCAGGATTCTTGCTAGCACATTTCCAGCACAGATTAGCAGACTAATGCCCTAATATTTGCGGGTAATTTGCTTGCTATTGTTAACTTTAAACAGGAGTGCGATCAGGGTGTCCTTGAGCTTTCAATTAACGACCTCCTGCTTCGAGATCGAGTGAACCAACTGACGTTAAGTACGTTCGAAAAATACTCCAGAATTTCCCTTATCAGTCCATCCTCACTTGCAGTTGGCCCGTGGAGCAGTCAGACGAAAAGCAGTTACACTCAAAGGATTGTATTTCGCATTACCGGCCGCGTATGGGTGCTTTAGTAGCGTGGCACGATCCTATGGGTATTAGGCAAAATTGTTTTTATAGTTGCGACACTGCTATCTTCCATATCAGAAAGCGAGGGGTTGGAAAATTTGCCCTCAAACAAGGAGCACCCCGATCTCCCAAAGGTTGGCCATGACTGCCGGCTTATTACCCAATACAGTCGAAAAATATCTGGTATCAACCAAGAGCCTGACTTAGCTACAGTTACATTCACTGCACGCAGCAGTGCCCAGAATCAGACATTAATGCCTCATTTACCGCACTTTATATCTGCGCAAGCCCCCCACCGCAACTATAAGAAAAGTTCTATTCTGTTTCCATAGAATCGGGCCTCACTACCAAAGCAGTCCTACGCGGTCGGTAATGTGAAATATGAGTGCATCTGATTTTCGTCTGACTACTACTCCTCGATCCTTCTGACAAGTTTGCACCTGGGGGACCGGAGTCCTAGTCAACATAGCCGGCTGGATCGAAACAGCACACAAACCCAACCGCCTCGTCAGTATGGGTCAGGACCCTATAACCTGTCCGACAGCGCTCTTGTTTGCACTCTCTTGTACAATTTAAACAGATACATGTCTTAGTGTATTGTGGATATGGAGACTGTTGGTCAGTGCATAGGCCAATCACAGATTTCTCTGACAGTTGCCAGTATGACCATTAATGTTTGATACCGTCACGGTGCTCATCACCCTATATCACGCACAAGAGTTGTACATAATATCCTATGCTTGGATTCATTATCAGACATTCCATTTCTGATTTATCCAGAGAATGAAACCGTTAGCCAAGTCTGGTTGACCTGGAACATTAAAAACGTTTGAGTATGCAGCATGCGTTCACACCAGTAACTGTTCCGTCCCGTTGACTTAAGCTGTGAACAACGTCTGGGTATGCAGTATGCCTTCGCATTAGCAGCTGCTCCCTTCGAATGACTTACCATTTACAACATGAAAAACGAACACATTCGGGAAGCGATGAGAAACTTGTATTTGAGGCGTTTTGAGGATATGCTATTCGTCATCTTCGATTCCGATAATGTTGGTTAGAATATTCTTCTAAGCCACGAAAGAAAATTGGTGCTGTAAACATAACGTTGTGATTGGCTGAGAGGTATACCTCGCAGTGCTCGGCAGGCAGCTTGTGCTCATCTGTTCCTGTATACCGTTCGGTATGAACACCACGCGACCTCGATCGAATTGGGAATGAGACAGTAGAGTGAACAGAAATAACGTCCAAAGAGTATCGATGATACAGTGGGACATGATACACTTGCGTACGCCGTTCCATATATACCGAAGGTGAAAACAGCCATATCACAATGTCAATTTCAACCATTTCCAGCAGCAAGGTTTCTTCGACCACCATCTACATGAAACCTTGACGTAGGGAGAATTAGTATAAATATAGTATAGACAAAGAAGCTGGAAGCATTGTCATACATGTTTCACTATAAAATATGTGAGTATTCTTGTCGAAATGGAGCGCCAACATTGCATGATCGTATTGTAGTGGATCTAAACGCTATATACAATTCAAGTGTGAAAACGAAATCAAAAAGTGATAAACAAATGAAAACAACTGATTCACAATAGTTCGCGAAGTTGTGTTGTTCAGAGTTCCACCACACGGAGTGAAGTATCCAATTGGTGCGATCTCCGGTGTGTAGTTCCCAAATAATTTTGGAGACCACGACGAAGATAATTTCGACGACAGATGAGTTCGGAAATGTGGTGAAATAAAGGCCGATTCTGTTAGTCGTTAACTCTCCCAAAATCCGTATACACTGAACGCAGAGAGAGAACACAGGGCTCGCGACCTTGGAAATATAATTTGCATTGTTAATTGGTTCGAATCACATGATTTAAACGAGTGTACATGTGAATTTGAGGAAGATGAGAAATGTGAGAAACAATGAGAATTATGCAGTACAAAATACTGCACAAAACGCCACAGTATTGTAGTGACCAGCGATCGTGTGGCTTCTCTAAGGATTCCGAGTGCAACCGTGTCTTCCCGCTTGTTTGTTCTGTACGCATGATCCTGCTTACGTCTGCTACAGGAAGCCTGATATGAACTAAGTGCCACTTTCTTCAATCGCTCAACGAATTGCACGCAGCGAATGCTTGCCCTTGTCTTAACGACTTATCTATTTTTTTTTATTCAAGGTCGTTTAACACGAGCCTCTTCGTGTAACGTGTGGTCGAAACCAACGAGCGCACACAGGTTGAATTTGAATTGTGTATCGGGGCGTGCTGCTGTGTTGTCGACGCCGTTTTAGTTTTCGTTTGTGTAAGTCGTGTGCATGGCTTACTGGGCCTTTGGCTCATGTTTGTTTCTTGTTGTTTCTTTTTACAGGACTTGTTGGAACCCCTACTTCGGAAGTACGCTGTCCCCTGGTGTCTCCACATTGCCCCAGAGTTGGTCCGTAAGTGTAACGGATAATCGGAGAAGAAACAGCTGGTTTGCATATTACATTGGAGCGTTGTTTAACGCACTCGAAGGTTCTACGTACTTTTCACCTGGCACGCTTTCGAGCGCCGCCGAGTTGACTGTGGCCTGTCTGATCACAGATTGGGCTAGAGCAAACTAATTATCATATTTCCAAACTGCTGGAAATATACGGTTTGTTTCTAAACCTCACCGCATTCTCTAGTTCGATGTCTGGTAGGACTACGTTTCGACTGCTCTTCAGGAAAGAAGTTTGAAGTTGTTAGTAGATGAGGATCTAACGCATACCCACTTGTCCACTACAATGTACACTGACAACACAATTAGTGTAACGAACAGAACCTCGCTAAATCAAAAATAAATTTGTATGAAAAACGCATTGTAAACCAGTACATACAACTCAGTTAGATCACGATTCTGAGAAATGTCCAATATACCTGACCTTTGCAGCAAAACAAAACAACGAATAAACGTTAAATGGCTAACAGTAATTGTTCGCAAGAGATTCCACCACATTAAATTCGATGTCGGTTGGAAAAGTTTCCTCTTGAGTTATAGATATTCCAGCCGATCAGGTTCCTCCAGTGTACTAAAGTGGATGTTGCCATAGTTGGAGATTACGATACGGAAGACCACGTGAAAAAGGAAAGTAAGCCACGTGAGTACCGGGAAGTGTACTGATTTAAACAACTGGTCTATATGTACAGCAAAAATAACAGGCAATGGAAAGGGTGTATTGAGAAACAGAAGGAGTGGCGGACACTACATAAAATCTTCATAGAGAAAACTGTCGGCAACTGAGGTAGCAGGTTTCGGAGTAATAATAGTAATCTTTGCAGTTTGTTGGTCCTCTCACAATCAGAACAAGACAAGTGTGTTGTTCACCTCAGTTGGAGTGCGAAACGGGAATTGGGAAACGATCATTGGAATCAGGTACAAACTGAGTGGATTGAGTGAGTTTGTGTGAATCCGCAGATATGCAAACAATACATTGATTAGAAACGTCTTTAGGCGTAATCTCCGCCGTATTTGACAGACGGGCTGGACTGTGTCCGCCGTGAGCAAACTTTAATTTGTCAGTGTCTATTGAGTGGCGAAGTTACTGTTTGATGGCGAGGAATTAGTTCAATTTGTAATCAAGCGACCTGAAAGGACTGTCATACAGAGGCTGCAAAGATGTTTTGAGCCAGCCAACACGAATGATAAATAAGGGGGCAATTATGGGCTTTACGGTGAACCTGTTCATGACTCGTGCTTCGTGAGGGAAGAGGTTGGATTTATCACTTGATCTTTTAAACGCATTGTCATTGTCGGTCGCACCTTATGTCAGAGACATAGTGATTAGACTACTTGAGGCCAACCCTTACGATGCACTGAAGAGCGCATTCTTAGAACGTGTCGTCGTATCAGAGGCAAAACGACTCAAGCAGGTCCTTAGCGAATTGCAGCTAAGAGATCTTACTCCATCTCAATTGCTTTGGCAGTTGAAGCAGGTGAGACAGAATCATAAGATTGATGACAAACTCATGTGTTACCTCTGGATGCAGAGACTACCCGACTTTGTGCAAGCAATTATCTCTCCATTCATGTCGACGAGTTCCTTGGATGATTTAGCATAATCGGCGGGCTCAGTCATCGAACATCTTCCCAGCAGAATGCATCAGGTAGAGACACACACAGAAGGCATAACCGCCGACTTAGCAGCGAAAGTAAAAGAACTTTGTCTGGAAATCCAGATTCTTAAAGCTTCTCGCTCTCGCCCCGCTTCCAGAAGACGTAGCCGTTCCAAGTCGCGTTGAAGAACTGAATACTGCCGTTATCACCATAGATTCGGGACCAAGGCAAGGAAATGCATTAAGCTGTGCACCTTCTCAACCGCCTCGGGAAACGTGAGTGCCAGCAAGTAATGGCGACAACTGTTGCTGGTAGTCCTACGCCTGGTCGCCTAATTTTTATACACCATAGAAATTCTAGGTTGCGCTTTCTAGTTGACACCGGCGCTCAAGTCAGTGTCATACCGCCTAGAAAAGAGGATACGCCTCGTTCGACGCCCTTCAAGCTACTGGCCGCCAATGTAATCCCAATACTCACTTTTGGCACACGTTGTCTTACGTTGGATGTGGGCCTACGGCCTGCTTTCCGTTGGGTGTTCATTATAGCGGATGTACCAGATGCCATTTTGGGCATGGACTTTTTGAAGCATTTTGGGTTAGTTGTCGACGCAGGCCATCACAAACTCCTGGATCCTCTAACGACTATATCAACCATAGGGACCACTTTCCCGACGACTGTCCTCAGCCCACTGTTTGCTGAACCAAGCGGTGATGATCGATAGCGAGCGGTATTGTGTGAATTCCCAGAGCTGACCTGTCCATCTAACGAGCTACCCGCCATCGTTACGGACGTGGTACATCACACCAAAACGAAATGCGCACCAGTTTTTCAGCGACCGCGAAGACTAGCACCAGACAAACTGCGCATCGCTCGTGCCGAATTTCAACACATGCTGGATATGGGTATAATCCGCCCATCCGACAGCCCATGGGCTTCTCCCCTGCACATGGTGCCAAAGAAGACAGAAGGCGATTAACGTCCTTGCGGAGATTATCGTGGTTTGAACAATGCCACTGTTCCAGATAGATATCCTGTGTCACACATCCACGACCTAACTACCAGCCTTGCGGGTAAAACAATCTTCAGCAAGATCGACCTCGTTCACGTCTACTACCAGATACCGGTAGCAAAAGAGGATATACCCAATACGGAAATTACCACTCCATTCGGTTTGTTCGAATTCGTGCGCATGCCTTTCGGTCTTCGTAACGCTGCACAGACGTTCCAACGTCTGAATAATGAAGCCACTCGTGGATTGGACTTCGTTTATGCATACATAGACGACATCCTCGTGGCTAGCTCTTCCCCGGAAGAGCATATCATACATCTACGGACGTTATTTCAACGTTTAGCATCATATGGCCTTACTGGCAACAGAGCTAATTCCAAACTCGGTCCAGCCTCGTTGGATTCTTTAGGTCACAGCATCTCGGTAGAGGGGACTAAACCACTCGATTCCGAAGTCGAGGCTATTCGATCGTATCAGCCTCCCGACACAATTCCCAAGCTCCGTCGCTTCAATGGATTTGTGAATTACTATCGACGATTTATTCCCAACTGCGACAAGCTTATGCAACCTCTGACTGATCTACTTCGGGGCAATAAACGTACTTTACAACTAACCCTCGAAGTTACTACCGCTTTCGCCACCGTAAAGGAGGCATTCGTCTCTGCGGTCGTGTTGCACTACCAACAACCGGACGCACAAATCAGCATCGCCGTGGATGCATCGGACACAGCCATAGGTGCAGTGCTGCAGCAGGCAATTCGTGAGACTTAGAAACCAATTGCATTCTTTTCTGAACGCCTCAGCTGTACCGAAACGCGATACAGCACCTTCGGTCGTGAACTTTTAGTTGTGTACAAGGCTGTGCGCCATTTTCGCCACGCACTCGAGGGCCATGACTTCATCATTGTCACGGATCTTAAACCTCTCGTGTACGCCTTGCGGAATTACTCCGAAAGACATCCACTTCGATAAACTCGACAGCTGGACTACATAGCCCAATTTTCTACGGACATCCACTATGTCTCCGGAGCCGCGAACGTCGCCACGGATTCTCTTTCACGAATGCACAACGTGTCTACTGCCGTCGACTTGATCTCACATCGCAACATAGCTGCGTTGCATAAACTGTCCCATCCAGGGAAAAGCGCACCACTAAGACTGTGGATCAATTCGTCTAGCCTAACACAAATCGGGACGTATGGCAGTGGGCCCGTTGTTGCCTTGCAAGTCAACGTTCCAAAGTCAACCGACACACCAACAGCCCGCTGGGATCTTTTCCAACACCCGACGATAGTTTTGAACACGTCCATCTGGACCTCGTCAGGCCACTTCTATCTTCGCAAGGTTACACCTACCTGCTCACGTGTATCGACCGGTTCACTCGTTGGCCAGAAGCCATACCATTGTCAGATCCATCAACAATATCTGTCGCTCGCTCTTTTGTCGAGCATTGGGTCGAACGTTGAGGCTGTCCGTCGACGATTACTACTGATAGCGGTATGCAGTTCGAATTAGCCTTATTTTCAAAACTGACCAAGCTGTTAGGCGTGCATCGGGCACGCACCACAGCATATCACCCCCAAGCGGAAGGAATCGTAGAGCTTTTCCATCGTCAGCTCAAAGCTTCATTACGTGCTCACGAGCGGATGGATTGGACGGAAGCATTACCCCTAGTTCTACTTGGTATTCGCAATTGTGTCAAGGATGACAGTACGACCCCAGCGTCACTCGTCTATGGTCGACCTGTAAGTCTTCCAGGTGATTTCTTCCAACCGTCAAGTGAAGCTGCCGTCGACATTCAAGACTATGCTAACCGACTAGCCAATTACATGCGGTCACTACAAGCAAGTGCTACAAGTGTTCAACAGTTCTCGTCTTATGTTCCTAAAGAACTCAGCACTTGTGAGTTCGTGTTTCTGCGAACAGATTCTGTCAAGAAACCGTTACAACAACCATATAAAGGACCTTTTCGTGCCAGTAAACGGTCTGCAAAAATTTATGTGATCGACAGTCTATGTCAGCACCTCACGGTCTCGACTGACCGCCTTGAACCTGCTTTCACCGACTCACCACCCAGTTTAAAAACACAGGCGCCATTCGAGCAGTCTCCATCCACTTCAACTTCTGACTCAGCCCCAGCGTTGCCTTCCGCACCTAATCTCGACGATCTCCCTTCTCAACCTACAACCCGTTCAGCCAGGCGCGTCCATTTTCCCGCGCGATATCTCGAGTAGTTTGCCTTTTTCTATTTCACATTTATTGTATAGTTGATAATTCATTAGGTGTATATAGTGCTTTTGTCGGACAGTCACTGACGGTTTTTCGTAGGTACAATTTCCTGGCTCGTTTTATACAGAAGATACCTGCATATAACTGTACATATCCTCAGGCGCTGCAGAACACGCGTTACGGTGGGTATCTGCCTTTTTTCTCTAACGTTCAGGTACTTTACCTTTCCTTACTTCTAGGTCTAACGCGAAACATAGCAACAGTTGCTGGGCCCAAGCAGAAAACCTTGAACGCCGTAGCACTCTGTACCTGCGCAATAAGGAAATCACACCCCCTGTCACGTCCTCAGGAGGCGTTTTCAGGTTGGGTGGCTCGCGCGCGGCTGGCGAACAAGAAAGCGGCTGTTTCCCACGATTAAATTTCATAGGTAGAAGGCCTCCTATGTTAGTAACCCTTCTAGGAGGGGCTGATGTAGTGAGATCACCTTCGATGTCCTCAAAATCCCAAACTCCCTGCGACGTGAGAGTTGTATTGCCAGTACCACCGCCCTGGTTCATACTACCTTGTGAATGTAAATTTACTACAAACCACTAGCATCAAAGTCAGTGTGTTGGCGTAGGTATCGCAGTTTCACTCGTAACTGTATAAGGAATCCGCGCCATATCTACCACTGTAGGCTACATTCACCAAGATAACAATGTTTTAGCTACTACCACTGGGAACGCAACTCAACCAGGCTGACACTTGTTTCCATCCTGAAGGCCAACTGGAATTTCCATTGACATTCGTCCTCTCTGGCGGCTGCCATGCGGTTGTGCTGAAGGTTCTCTCACGTTCAACTCCCTAGCGCCCTTATTCGTTGCGTTGAAGTCAGCTTGTGTACGGTGAGTGAATAAGTAAATAAAGTTTGTTTGTAGATTCACCGTCTTCTCATTGTGACTTCCGATCCGCGTTAATATAAGGTTGGGGAAATCTTGAGTTTACGAACCTCGGAACTAGCATCACGAAGCTATCAGTGCCATTAGAACATAACAACTTCACAGCCACCACCGAAACACATAAGTTTATCCTCCCATTGAAATGACGTGAAACAAGTGTTAAGTGTAAGACCAATGAGGGTTTGATTCACAAAACTTATGCTTTCAGATGCTATGACTAACTTTGTAAATAACATAAAAACGTTGAATAACATTTAAAAGAACTAACAATAATAGTGAATAGAGATGAAAAGTTGACTAACTTAAATCTGTGACAAGAAAAGTACTTTGGAAACTCATCCATAGTGAACACTCACAACAGGTCCGGAATGAAAGATGACCAGCACTCACCTAGCTTTCCTTTGAACTTTGTCACACTATCACGGGATACTATACTTTGTGAAAGCATGTTCCAACAGTTGGTGACTGCCGAGGCAGTCGATCCCCTGGATCATTTGGTGGATTCCATATGAGACAGTGGGACGGGTGGGTAACCGAGTCCAAATGTGAAATTTCCGAGCTCCTGGCGTGGCTTCGTAGCTCAGCTGGTAGAGCGCATGCCGCGTTGAGGCATGATGTTTCTGTCGCTGGTTCGAATCCAGCCGAAGCCCTGACTTTTCACAGTTGGGTCTCATCTAAATTCATAAATATGTCACACTACTTATTAGTTGGTGACTCGACATACGAAGAAGTTAGCTTTAATGGATGTAGCAACCCTTTTATTCTCCAGTTTGAGACCGTGGCTTCGGAGGTGTGATTTTGTATGCAGGCTGAACAGGGATTTCGCCTCAACTCCAGTTATTCCCTTAGTGGTCTTGAAGGTTTCTATCAAGTCTCCCCTCATCCTCGTTCGCGCAAGAGAAAACAGATCATATTTCCTTGGTCTGTCTTCATACGAATTATCTCGCATTCCCTCATGCAGTCCTGTAAAACTCCTCTGAACCTTTTCAAGTAACTTCACGTCTTTCACCATATGCTGGCTCCAAGCCTGCACACAGTATTCCAGATGTGGCCTGGTATAAGTTGTATTAGGTGGCAACATCACCTCCGTTCTCTTTGACACGAACGTTTCCCTCAAGATATACAGCGCTGTATCTCCTTTTCGCGCCGCTTCCATGCACTGTTTGAATATTTTTAAGTTCCCCACAATGAGCACGCCCAGGTCTTTGGTTGTTTTTACTCTCCTCAGCTCTGTATCCTCCCCCTCCTTGCCAAAAGACTTGGCTGACCCTGGCTGTTCCCCCAGAAAGCAGCTGATCACACTTGTCTACATACAATAGGCAGAATGTAAAAAATCGGGCTCACCAGTTTATGTAGCGGATCTAAACGCTATATACAATTCAAGTGTGAAAACGAAATCAAAACGTGATACACAAATGAAAACAACTG
>JTDE01008265.1:0-10947 GCA_014338405.1 Paragonimus skrjabini miyazakii | reverse complement strand
GTTGGAAAATATTTGTTCCAGGTATATATGTCAGATGGTGATGTACCTGATGGAGTACATACGTTGGGAATTTGTCTATTAGGATCATTTACATTTTGTATAGAGGAATAAGACATTGTGGAGTTATTGGGTGATGCATGGAAAGTGTTGAACCTATTATAGTTGTGAATTGGCCTGAAGGCAGCAGAAGACAAATTGTTCATTGTCGTCTGCGGAACATTTTCTTTTGAAATGGGGTTCTTAGAACCAAATACGTAACGGTTAGGAAGTACCGCCGATTTACCCTTAGGTTGCAAGTCTAGAACATTGTTTTCCAGTAGGTACCGTACAGGTTTCAATGCTGGTTTGGAGACCGGTTCAGGCGTTTTGGGTCTCCGGTTTGCACATACAATCGCCCCAGATAATGGAGGGAAATGCCTACAGTAAGAAGAGGGTGGATTAGCTTTTTCAGCCTCTTCTTTGTTCTCGAATTTCCGGATATTGCCCCTAACACCGTGGAGAACTTTGGGCACCTTGGGTCCAGGACTCACTCCGGTCAGAGTCATCGCTGATGGAGGGAATCGTCGATGAGTAGGAGAGGTATTTTTGGCACTGACCATGGGTTTTACTGGAGATACTTGACCGCGCCTAACGTCAACAGAGCTGGACGTGGTTCGTTTCTCAGTATCCTCCTGGACGGACATGGTAACAGCGTTGTCAGTTACGACTTGCTGATCTAGGGAGGTCGTGGAACAGTCTAGATCAACGGTTAAATCAATGAGGTTGTCGACTTTCTTGCTCGAGTTCTTTTTTACTTGAGAATTATTAGTTCGCAATATTTCCCGTTGGAGTGGTGTCTTGTCACCAAACACTTTTATCGACTTAAAATTCGTGGCACGTATAATTTGGTCTTGTCTTTTGACGAACTCATTCGCTACAAGTTCATTTGTGAACTACAATAACAGGAGACAGCATTTTTGCTGTACCTTCTTGCGAAGTCCTAGACAGTGACAGTCCAGGTCTTCCAGCCTACTAGCCTTTAGCAAGACTTTTTTCACCGACTGTAAAGGTACTCTGTCAGGCATGTTAAACACAACCACCTTACTTGCACAGCGTATCCGTTCGTGCAGTTCAGTAGCTATTGTATCCGTAAACGTTCCAGCAGCTACGAGATCATGACTAGAAGTGGTCGTCTCAGGATGGGTGCTAGTTGAGGCATTTAGAATGCTAACTATCGGATTCAGTCGGTGCAAAATGTTAGTGAGCTCTTCGTACTTACCGTGTATTTTCGCCATTTCAGCCTCTAGGTCCGCTAGTTTTTTGACCTGATCTGCAAATACATCGGTAATGGGAACTGACCAGAGCTAAGTGTTGTTCCTTTCTTTTATGGGGCTAACATTTACCGTTGAAATTGCCGCTTTGGCAGCAGATTTTGGCTCCTTAGCGATAGCAGCAGTGGGACAGGTGTTGGTCATGGTGCCTGAGGATTTTATGCCTCTCTTTGTTGTCACCACGCCTTTCTTGCATGAGGCTGATCGCCTGGCAACTGAAAATTTTTGAATACTAGCTGTCTAAGTGGGCATTATGGTAAAATATTCCTGTTTTTAACAAAATAATTAACGGAACTTTTAAAGCAATTAATAATAACAGAAAATAGCAAATAGTGAGCTAATTTCAGCGGGTATTTGGTATAAATGGAAAATACACTTTCACGCAATAATAACTGACCTTTTTCGAAACACGCGCCTTCTACTTGTGGATATTTCCCGTTTAACACATGACATTGCGCTACTTTTTTATTGCACGGACATCCGTAATGCGAGGAAAATTTTCGCGATGAACGGGGGCTCAAAACCCCATATTGGCCGAGCTGTTAGTGGAATTTTCAATCTTCCAACGTTTTCCAGCAGTAATCGCAGTCCCGCGCTATAATCTGCCCAATTATTTCCCAGATTTTGGAATTTCCCGTCTTCCCTCGTCCAAACTGAATTAGTTCAACATTTTTACGATCGAAGTTTCGTAAAATAACAGCGAAGTCATTCGAAGATACATTTGTACGTAATTCCCGACGTGACCTTGAAATATTTGAAAGGTCGTCTTTACTTAACCTCCTAGAAGGTAAATTAACGTAACATTTAGTTTTTTGGACTAAATCTGTGGAACAGACGAACTATCTTCTTTTCTTATGTGTAAATCGAACGTTGTAACCTAAGACTATTTACCCTCTGATTTCGTCTCAATTTGTCAACAGGTTTCATGTTTGTCTTGTATTATAACCATTTGTTGCTTTGTACCGCATGTAATTATCTGTCAAAATCGCGCACACCCGAACGTGTTTCTCACAAATGCGTTGAAAAAGTATATATTATTATATTATATATTACTACAGTATGTCTCTAAACCCATGGAAACGCTCCTTCATGTGCCTCGGAGGTGCCGTGGATGTCAGGGCACATCATATTGACGGATACTTGTGAACACAGTGTTGTAACGAATAGGACCTTCAGGCCGTGGTGCCTGGTACACTCAAAACGTAACGTTACACTTCGCAAGCCTGCGTTGGAGCCAGAGGAATGTTTGGAGCAATCCTTCCATCTTTCTCTAGGGTGTTCATGGAGGTATTTTGTCTACTTATTTGTTCCAAGTTCTTTCGAAACTGGAATGCGGCTGCGCAGCCGTGTTTCCCAGCAAACAAAAGAGGTTTAGAGGTTGGTTCACCAATTACCGTACTTTGCAATTAGTATCGGTAAAATCACTGAGCATAAAAATAACGTTGGAAGGGTGTGCAAACATACTGTACTGTAAATAGTGACCAGATAGTGCAAGTGCACTTACAGCGGTAGTTCAAACAAAACATGGGGATTGATTCCTTGTGCGTGCTAATGTAGTGTTGGATGGACTTTCATAGATGTCGATGTAGTGATCCACTGGACGGAAATCATATGTAAGCCACAGAACGCAATAGCTGTGTCTGTTCACCGGTGTGCGAGAGACTTGGATAAGTTGTGTTCGTATGTATGAGCTCGTTGGTGGTCTTACTGTCTTGTCAGTCCGGGCAAAGACACTGCGTTTAGTCTCGTGTCATGAACTTATGACCGGGCCTGTGTGTGTGCACTGCTGCGTGTTTGCGCGTGGCCTCAACTGGTGTGGTGGTGACAAGCTGTTAGGAGTTATTTGAAGCCGTTGCAGGTGTGTGCACATGATGACGGATCAACAGTGGTTGCATGTCCTTAAAGAAGTGTCGCAGTTTGAAAGAGTGCTGAGAGTCGCCATGCGTGTGGTTGTTAGAGTGAGGGGTCTCTTCATTAACCAGCCGCCAGAGCATGTGAACATGTATCCATAGAGTTATCGGTGAATCCGCGGTGACCTTGGAATAAGAAAAATAAATGCACTAAAATTACCCTCGATACGAAATAACGAGTGAAGTGAAGGACAGGATTGCTCGTGAATAAAATGGTTCACGAGACGTCCAATAGCACTGGGGAGTATTATAAGTAACCCAAGCATATCGGTGCGAAGCACTGGAGTTGAAATTTAATTCATCAATGGAATGTGTTTAGCTGACGGTTAACCACCGCCGTTATGTTTATTCAAAAGTGTTGCATCACCAAGTTTTGTCAAATCAAACAGAAATTTACAGGGTGGCCTGACGCAACAGTTACGCGAACTAAACAAGATGAACTACGAAACAATCAATTCATCAAAATCATCTTGATACACCGAATTTTACAGGGTGACGTGGAGCAGTGGTTTGCAGCAGAATTCCCTCTCCGAAACGAGAGGAACTTCCAGACTTACTTTCTTACAGTTCTCTAACAGCGACCTGGACGACTTCGCAATGTATTTTATCTGTCTCGGCAATCTGTTAATCGCCGGAAGCCGCTGCTGTCATAAGCTTGCTGGATTTCCTGAAGCGGCTGTAGTGGACATGTGGATATGCGCTAGACACTCTTCCACCAAAATATAAAACGCCCTTCCTGAAGAGCTATCGAAACGGAGTCCTAACAGGCATCGAGCTAGAAGAATGTAGCAGGGTTTGGAAACAAACCGTATATTTCCAGCTATGTTTGAAATTGCGATAAGTAATTAGTTCTAGCCTAGTCTGGGACCAGTCTGGGACGCAGAAACGGCACAAACCAAGAGGAGAAAGAAAAGAAGCATGAGATGGGCTGCAGCTTGCACAGTGACACTCAAAAGTGCGCCAGGTGGAAAGTGTGTAGAACCTTTGAATGTGTTAAACAACGCACGAAAATATCCACGCCAAGCGGCCTTGAGATGTGGAATGACAGAGAAATAGGTAAGAAAATAACGAACGTCTGTTGGGTGCAATTAGTTGTACGACTGAAGAAAGTAGTATTGAATTCGCATCAGGCCTCCTATAGTAGATATACCCATAATTACGCGTATGTAACAGACAGTCATGACAACAAGGTTGCAGCCGGAATTCTTACAGAAGCCACACGATTGCTGGTCATTACTATAGTGGCCTAATCGGTCAAATGATAGAAGTGACCAAAATGTGGTACTACCGTAGGAGGGTTGTAACGGTGACAGATAAGCTCAACAGGTAAGTGTACAACTGATATAACTTGCCTTTTCCTTTGACAACGTCCTAATACGACTTGACTGCTTGACCTGGGCACCTGCTATGCGGCTTTACCCGGTCTACTTGCGCGAAGACAAGAAGAACACGGTTGCGGAAAAACACGTTGTATTGCTGACGACCAATTCGACCAAATGAATAAAATGTCAGTAAATATATATAATGAAATAGTGGCCAAATATGGCCATTTACTTGTTGAATCACTATCTGCTTGTTTAGGCCACTTTGCTATCAAGTGGTCAAGTAAGGCCAATTCCATGGGCGCTCTTTCTCAGGGCTGGCGTGACACCCACGCTCGCTTGCACGTATCCTCCTGGCGCGATGCCCATGTTTACTTTCACGTTCCTGCTGGTTGGTCTGACGTGCCCCTCAGTGCTTTATTGTTGTCTAATCTCGAAAGCCGTCACCGAAGGCCTGACTGGTTTGCAACGACGACTGATTTCATCAGCCATCACCAATGTCTTGACTAGATCGTTTTGGTCAATTTGCCTCCTAACAACAACCAAAACGGAAGACGTATCAGTAGAGTAAGAACGACTCACTGGTAAGTCGAGGTCCGCTGCATTGAATAGACCACCACAAGAGAGAAAGATAGCGCCAGAAATGAGATTCGGAACACGGTCGACGAATATTTCCAGACGAGGCGTGCGACGATGAGCTTTAAGCGTCAACAGATCGGCCAACACGCGGAGCTAAAATATTCTGCCGTGTAATTATTTTGCCAGCTCAAAACCCCGCACGAATGGAGAAGGCAGAGATGATGTGCGATAACTCCTTCTTATTGTGTTGACGATTCGATCCAAAAAGTGGTGGTGATGGTTTCAAACAAGTGTAGAAATGAAGTTAACAGAACGATATATACAAAAATATACAAGGATGAATTGTGAAACGTAACTGTTAATTGTGGACACTACAATACTCCTTCACCAGAACATTTGTGGGTTAAAACCACGATGATAGAACGGCATTGAAGAGAAAATAACCCGAACGCTCGACAGGCATGTCACGTGCTGTATTCTATCAGGTGTTTTGGCCAGTGTACAGACCGCCCTCTACGCTTGGTGCGTTGATTAAGGAAACAAGGTGGTTGGGCTGCAGGTGGGTGTGATACTGTCGTTGGTGGGGAGGGGTGTCTTTTAGTCATCATCGGGTTAAGTGGGTCAAAATCCTTCTCTGTGTAAACTGGATTTAGTCGGTCAATGTGTACGGATTCGCTTTTTCCGGACCTGTCATTAATGAGGAATGTTTTGTCACGCTTAACCACCTTGAAGGGACCGAGGTATCGTGATCGTAGTGGCTTCTTGATGGTGTCTTGGCGCACAAACACACATTGTGAACAAATCCGGAGATTTTAGTTTTCGGCGCCAATGTTGACGGGTAAGTGTGAAACGAAGTTAGGACATATGCTGTCGTAAACGTGAGATGTGATCCGTATCTGGGTCTGGCTGAGTCGAGGGTTGAATCACTTCTCCTGGGAAGTGCAAGCTGGTACCGTAAATTACTTCAGCGGCAGTACGGCCGATGTCCTCTTTTACGGTTAACCGGATTCCAAGTGGAATGAGTGGTAGACGCTCGTTCCATTTTGTTGCGTCGGCCTTCGCGTTTATCGAGGCTCTTAGTTGCCAGTGGAAACGCTCGATGGCGCGCCGTCGTTCTAATGTGCAAACAACCAAGTAACTCCGTGAAGTTGCGATAAAGGGAAGAGCAAAACAGGGTGCCTCGATCTGTAGGGAGTGTAGATGGCACACCAAAATTAACGATCTAATGTTCCAGGAAGATTTTTGCGACTATCTTCGCTGAAACCTCTCTACTGGGCACGGCTAAAGGCCAACGGGTGAAACGGTCAATTTCGGTCAGTATGTATATGCAATCGTTTGAGACTGATAATGGGCCACAGATATTAAGGTGTACATGGAAAAACGGGCGTCTGGCCGGGAGAATGTGCCAGGTGTGGTAACCGTATTTCTATGCGCTTTACTTCTTTGGCACTCCGCGCGCTGTTGTGACCAGAGACGAACATCTTTGTTCATAGAGGGCTAAACAAAGCGTCGTACAATCAGCTCCAATGTGCCGCGTTTTCCGGGGTGGGATGAATGGTGAAAGTGATTAAAAACAATACGTCGATGGGAACATGGGACAAAAGGTTTAGGTGTGCCCGTTGAAATGTCGCATAAAATGTCACCAACTTGTGTTGACGGAGAAATGGAAGATAATTTCAAGGACTTACAGATGGAAACGTTCTTCATCTCACCACTACACCGCTGGGCTGTGGCCATTTTAAACAAATCGAAGGAAGGTGACGATTAGACTGAGTGGACTTCGGGACTATGTTAGCGTCACCACTTATGTGTCGGATGTCCGTGGTGAATTGAGGGGTATAGTCCAAATGTCTGATTTCACGCGGAGGTTACCGATCACGTTTGGCGTGGAAAACAAATGACAAAGGTTTGTGAACTCTCTGCACGACAAAGGTTCGGCCTTCCAAAAGATGTCGAAGGCAACGGATCGCCAAATAAATTACCAACAGTTTACGTCCAAAGGTGCTGTACTAAGCCTGTGCTGGTTGAAGCTTTTGGGAGAAGAATGTCATGGGTTGCTGTTCACCACTTACGGATTGTTTTAAGACTAAGCCGACCGCAGCATTTGGTGCATTCGTTGTGAGATGGAGACGGGGGTTTAGATCGCAACTGATGAAGCATGGTTGACTGGCGTGGCATAGGGCCTCATTTGTCGCTGAGAAAGCTGCCTTTCCTTCAGGCAGGAGTTCAATTGAATTGCGTCTGGAGTAAAACAGGTCTGTCAGAGGTTTTGAAACGTCAGTGTAATGGGGGATGAGACGTGGATGATAGTTAAATATGCCGAGGAGTCCTGGGAGAAATGGGAATCAGAAAAATTGAGATGGACTCAACTTTATCTGGTAGAAGTGTGATGCCGACTTGATAACTGCGATGCCCCAGAAAAAACCAGTGAGCTCATATCGAAGCCACGCTTGTCGATGTTGAGTTTAATATCACATTGCACGAAATGGTCAAAAACAACACGATGAAGAGAAAAGTGCTCCACTTTTGACGGCAAGCGATCAAAGTATCATTGATGTAGAAGTACGCGAAATGAAGTCCATGCGTCCATGAATCGCTAAAACGTTTGAGCTGTGTTGTGGAGCCCGATTGGCATCCTTGTGAAGTGAAAATGTCCAGAAGGCGTTGTAATAGCTGTTTCCGAAATGTCCTCTTCCTCGACCAGGGTGTGGTAATGGGTGATACGATTGTGAGAAGGACAAGCGATCGTCACATACTATTCACACTACCACAATCCGATATTGGAGCAACAAAGTGACCGTAGGAAGAACACGGGAAGAAATATTTCACTTACACGACAATGCAGTGTGTCATGAAATAGTTCAGGCTACGCAATGAAGGTAAACATTAGCGTTTGTGGCAGCCGGATACTTCAGGGACGAATACCATATGCAAATTAGTGTTTTTGTTTCTTGTCTTGTTTGAACACCTAACCCGTGTTAGTTTCCTAAATAAACAACCGTTGCGCCATCCGTCTTCTCGGCTCACAACGTCCGGAACTTCTTGGAGGATACGAGGACGTGACGGAAACGACTGGTGTCGGAACCGACCGGCCAAATCTGGCGGTCCTGCGGATGCTGCTCGAAGACAAGGCGAAGGCGGTACTGGATGCAACGCGATGGGGACCTACGAAGCTTGACCCCTTCATATGAAATTTCGCAACCCTCTTCCTCAACTGTAGTGCAGTTTTTTAGCAGCTTAGATGTTGCATCTGACATAAACAATTCCGTTTACTTTTTACGCACAAACGTAAAACCATTGATAGGTAAAATGCACACCTTCAGAACTTTTGCTTTTTCCACAAATTTCAACATCATTCTCGTCACCGAAACGTTTTTCCTGTGTTTATCCTGCGGTCACTTCGTCGCCCCACTATCGGATAGTGGTTGGGTGAGTTGTATGGGACGACCGCTCGTCCTCGCCACACTCCTCCCCCGCGAAGGTTGTTCCAGCTGCAGCAACAGCCGTTTTCAGGTTCTCTTCATTTTCTCGACGATCCGCGTACCGGCCTCGGGGACGTCGATGCTCCTGGTGTGCATTCCCCCGTGCTCGGCGTGTTATATCATTTAAAAAGCTGGGTTCTGTGTACACGACGTTCATTCTCCTCATTCTCAGTCAGATATACTGGGCCGTGGCGATCCACTACCATATGGGGTCTTCTGCACTTTGCCAGGAACGTCCTAGATTTGGGTCCTGTTGCATCCGGACTCCGCCTGTGGCTGTATTTAACCTTCAAACCAAATTCCAACACAGCGTTTATATCCCGTCCGTGGGGATATGCGTTCTAAAACAATTTCCAGGGAGTTACCATAATATTGTCACGTGTCAGTTTGACTTCAATACAGCCATGAAAGTGACAGTTGTATTCTATCGTCCATAAAATAAATCGATTGAAATATCTTCTTCTCCTTACAAAAATCATTAAACTGGAGTACGTTCTTTCTTCCCGTACTGGTTGGACGAATCGCGAGGTCAGTGAAATTCCGTCAATTTAGAGGAAATAACGACGTCCGTTCCAGAAGTTCGTCCATTACGTTCAGTGTCGTGGCTTAGGAACATGTTTTTTTACAGGGAGAGGTGGAGGCAATATATTTTCTCCAATGGTGAAGGAAACGGCGAAATATGAATCGAAGGCTTCGCAGATTGCTACAGGATCATCTACAGTGATTTTGTTCTGTAGTGTAATTATTGAGATAATAGAGTCTCCTGTATAGTTTCTGCGTTTCAAAAACTGCATCAATTCAGAGCTCTTCTTTTTGCTGTTCACCGCACGTTTTTCCTTACTTAGGTGGAGCATTTTAGTTATATTTTCTAAAATGTCAAACATTTTATGCATTTAAATAACAAGGGAGAAATCACGTGTTTTTCGGCGTCGCGATTTCGTACTCTCAGCTTACATTGCTCTTTTGGAGTGAGGATCCTGCCCTCACCACACACATTACGGCGTTTTGATCTTTCCAGGGATAAGATATTCATACAAACCCTGAAGCGTTCATTGAATACTTCGGTGGCAATACTAGGGTAATCACTCAGACTACAACTAATGGTAGCCAGTATTGACGGTTAAATTGGCGAGCATACAAAACTGTCCACAGAAAACTGTGGAAAAAAAACTCCCTCGTTTACATTATATAATCTAATTATAACCCTAATTCGTATCATGCGTTGTCTTCCCTGCCTCAAACCCTCCCCATTATCCATTAGTAAATGTCGCGTGCAATGAAATACATATTCTACCTTAAACATTGACTATATAAAAGAAACTGATGTCAAAAATACATAATAAACCCGCTGAAACCTCAATTCATATCGTGTGTTGTCCCCCTGCATCGAAACCCACCTCATTAACCATTAGTAAATATTGTGGATTATAAAATATAGATTCTAGCTTAAAAAAGGCACTACAAAACAAACTGACGTCAAAACTTCAAACGGAGTTTTGATTATCACGTGATAATCAGTCTAGAAGTTTCTGCTGGTTACCCAGTTATCGCAGAATGCCATAACAATTATTTCCAAATATTATATATTTTATTGAAATAACACAAGTATATTGATATCGCATAAAGTTTTTGTCAAAGAATATAACATTTACATTAATCTTCATATTAAATGTGATTACTTCACATTATCTCATTTAACACATGACATTGCGCTCTTTTTCTTATTCCCACGAGCATCCGTAATGCAAGGGAAAGTCCCGCGATGAATGGGCGGTCAACACCCCATATTGGCCGAACGACTAACGAAATTTTCAACTTTTTGATGTTTCCGAGCAACCGTCGAGGTCCTGTGCTGGAGTCTGCTCAATTCTTCGCCCAATTTTGGAACTTCTCGTCCTCCTTCGCCAAAACTTAACTATTTCAACATTTTTCCGAATGAACTTACGTCAAATAGCAGCGAAGTCCTTCGGAGATTATTTTGCACGTATATCCCCGCGTGACCTTGAAATATTTGAAACGTCGTCTTTACCTAACCTTGTAAAAGGTAAATTAATGTAACATCTCATTTTTTGGACTGAATCCGTGGAACAGACGAACTACCATCATTCCTTATGTGTAAATCGAACGTTGCCAACTGTGACTATTTCCCCTCTAATTACGTCTTCTTTGGTCAACAGATTTCATGTTTGTCTTGTTATATATCCATTTGTTGCCTGTACCGCATGTAATTATCTGTCATGATCGCGCACATCCGAGCGTGTTACTCACGAATGCGTTGAGAAATGTATATTATTATTATTATTATTATTAATGTGTTCCGCTCCAAGGACCTCAACAGAGTGGC
>JTDE01008264.1:14269-27078 GCA_014338405.1 Paragonimus skrjabini miyazakii | reverse complement strand
AAAGAAAGGCGTTGTTTTCAATGCCCAAGCACTGCGTGCGTTTAACACTGGCAAAAAAGCACTTAACGAAACCACTGCCCTGTTTCATTTCAATACCGACCCTAGCATTCGATTGTTTCTCTCAACCGGTGCTTCAGCAAACGCAGTGGGAGGAATTCTTCAACAGATTGTCAACGAGGAATTACAACCGCTCTCGTTTTTCTCTCAAAAGCTGTCCCCTGCACAAGCTTGTTTTGATACGTTTGTCAGAGAACTACTCGCGATGACCTGTCGATTCGGCATTTCCGGCACTTGTTAGAAGGTCGAGTTTTCACTGTTCTGATCGACCACAAATCACTTGTCTACGGGCTCAATTCATCACCGGACAAACATTCCCTCGTGAAATTCATCATCTTGCTTTCATCGCACAATTCATAACGGATATTTGTCACATTCCAGGATCTGCCAACGTCACCGTCGACGACATTTCCAGACTACATACTGATTCGGTTTCAACTTCATCAGAGATAAGCCTGGAGAAACTGACAGAAGCACAACTGAACGACGAGGAGTTATCTCATCCCGAGACACTCTCATCTCTCCGGCTGTCCACGGTTCCCCTTCCTCACTCTCATTTCACTAACCCGTGCGACGTATCCACTCCCAATCCGCAACCGTTTGCTCCAATAACTTGTTGTAGACCCCCGTTCGACCCCCAACACTCGCTTTTACACCCCGGAGTACGCGCCACTCTCAAACTCATTTCTCAACGTTACGTGTGGCCTAGCACGAACCAGGATGTACGCGGCTGGGCAAAATCCTGTTTGCATTGCTAACGTAGCAAGATCCATCATCATGTTGTCTCCGCACCTCGCCATTTCCCCACAACGAATTCTCGTTTCTCTCACATCCATTTAGATATTGCTGGTCCTTCACCTCCTGATAGAAATACTTTTCTGCTCACTTGTGCTAATCGTTTCACTCGTTGGCCGATAGCTATTCTCATATCAGAAACTACTAGTTTTACAGTTGTCAACACGTTTCTGCTTCACTGGGTAGCTAACTTTGGTGTACCTTCAGTTGTTACTGCCGACAGAAGCGCGCAGTTTCAATGCCAGCTCTTCCGTGATACGACGTGTATGCTTGGCTGCGAATACAACAAAACGACTGCATACCACCCTTCTTCGAATGGTCTAGTAGAACGTTTCCACCAGCAACTGAAAGCATCATTAATCGCCCAATCTTCAAAGCATAAATGAACAGAGTGCCCTCCACTTACCCTGTTAAGTATCAGATCAACCATTAAAGATCTTAGAGTCACCCCGGCAGAACTAGTCTATGGATCAAGTCTGTGACTGCCCGGTGAATTGCTCCAACATTCACATCACACAACTAATCCAATGAACTACGTGCAAGACCTTCAGAGACAGATGGAGAACATTCGTCCAATCCCTACGCGAAAGCATACATAGCCCAGCCGTATTACCCGTGAGTTACATACATGCACACATGTGTTTGTCTGCTGTGATTTAGTAAAGCGTTCACTGCGACATCCATACTGTGGGCCATTCAGAGTAATATCACGCGATGACAAGTACTTCACCATTGCTCGAGCGGGGAAACGTGATACCGTAAGCATTGACCGTTTGAAAGTGGGATATGTGGACAGTGACTTTCTACAACCACCAAACGAATTAACGTGTCAGTTTACAACTCATCCTCTTTCTATTACTCAGGCAGTTCCCACAATCCCAGTGAGCGCACCTCACATCCAGTTACCGCTTACGGACACCAACACGGCCACGCCACATTTAACAACTTGCACGGGTAAACATATTGTGTAATGTGCGACCGAAATCAGCAGGCGCGCACTAGTTGAATTTGAATTGGTGACGGAGCATGCTGCTGTGTTGTTGGCGCCGTTTTAGTTATTGTTTGTGTAAGTCGTGTGCATGGCTTACTGGGCCTTTGGCTCATACTTGTTTCTTGTTGTTTCCTTTTACAGGACTGCTGTTGGAACCCCTACTACAGCAGAATGCTGTCCTTTGGTGTCTCCACATTACCCCAGAGTTGGTCCGTAAGTGTAACGGACAACCAGAGTAGAAACAGCCGGCTTGCATGCTACAATTGCAGAGACACTGTTGGTTTGCAACGTATTCAAACTATCTTGCTATTTATTTTGACCGTTGACACTATTGATAATGTTTGATTACATGTCTGTATTTTCTCGTTTGTTCGACCGCTCAAGGTCAAAATTAACATTTGCAATTTCCGGTCGCTAGCTACTGGTTTGTCGCGCTTTACTTCTGTTGCGTTCTGCTTACAGTTCGCCTTCCCGGTCTGCTTGTAATATACGTCGTTGTCCACTAATTGGTTTACTGGTTTAACTATTGTGGAGAACAGACACAATTCTAAATAGAAACGTTCTAGTCTTCTACAATATTATCTGGCCTACACGTTTCCGTTAAATCGCTTCAGTGTCGTTAACTATGCCTTCCATCCGAGCATCAACGCTTGCTTTAGATGCTCTGGGGAGATATTGCACAGAGTTTTCATTATTTTGTTCTTCATTTTGCTAACATTATGAAACTGCTGCATCAGACCACAGTGTACACTTCTGTTTGACTTAAGTAAAAACAACAACAGAACACATTTTCCAATAAACTCTGTTGCACGTGCTTGCTGGTTTTATCTACGACACCAGAGGCTGACAGCCAGTTTAAAACATCTTATTTGTTGGATTAACTTTCAGCCCCGTTACTTCGCATCATCAGCTATGCTTAGAATAATCTGAATACGTTCCAGAATCATTGGACGTCCCACGAACATTGTCAGTCTTTGGTGAGTCCAGTCCTTGACTTTATTCGTTAATTTTGTATTGAGAATTATCGTAGTTCACACACCTGTTCCACTACGAGTTCATCTTTGAATGGTGAGAAAGTGTGGTTTGCACCTCATGCGCACCCTTAGAGCTATCTCACTGTGTGAACGTACAGATGAACGCGTTACCTGAAATCGTGGGACGGTTGACAGTAGAAAAAACAAACACCTTCTTTGCTTTTATCTGTGACATCGGTGAAACACTTACTGGAAATTGATACAAAAATGCTGGATTCCTAGTCTCATTCCGCAATGGTGAGTGTGAAGATTAATGACTGGCTAATATTCTGTCTATAGGCTGATTATTTTTGGTGTATCAGTGTCCCCAGTGCTAGGGCCCTACTTAGGAGTATGCTGGAACGACCAATGACCATGGCAGTGGCCGCACAAATCACTTATTCCAGTGCACACCAGACGTTTGCACTCAAACGAACACAATTACAAGCCTGTCTCCTATGTAGGAATTGCCATATAGCCTTAATTCGGTACGTACTAAGGGCAAGCATATGAGAGAACCGAATACGTAACCATCCCTGACAGCATGCTTAATGAATATTGTAAAGGGTAGTTACATTGCGCAAGGGACAAACGATATACACAAAATCCGTGCGCACTAGAAAGTGGGGACTTTAGTCAGGTTTGTGCGCGGTAACAAGACGGCATTCTTACTTAAACAGGAGAAAATACGTATTGTGGATCTGGATGAGCAGAATGTTTTCAGCCTGAAAGCAAATTAGCGCTCCACCTTTTGTACATGTTGTGTAAATATTTGCCATTAACGTATGTTACTTGTCTGAATTATACCAGTTGTTTTCTCTTAAACGTCATATTGAGAAAGGCCGTAATCTAATTGTTGGTTAGATTTTAGGGCTACAGGTAGTGTGGGGGGAGATAACTGGGATAATTATATGCGGCAGGTTAATAACTGAGGGGATTACTCTCAAGAACAGCGGCAGCTGGTCATCGGCTGTGAAAATGACTGTGATTGATGGAAAATTATCTTGGCGGTCATTTGAAATGGGATAAGGGATTGGTGTTTTGAATTGACGACTTTCTTAGTGGTTGTCAAGATTTTTTAGATTGAGTAGCGTGAATAAACAGAAATTATGGCTTTTTTGTCGATTGTGTAACTGTTTGGTGGATGCACGCCTGATGATGCTTGTAGATTTTGATCTACCACTAGTACGTGTTGTTTGGACAGATTCATGAGGTGATATGTATGCCCGAATATAGCCGCGACATTGGTAAATGTTGGATTGAGGATGTTTGCTATATGGATACATCTGTGTTTTCAATAGTGTTATGTTAAACGCTTAGTAAATTGTACAAGGTAACAGTGCTGATTTATGCTTCATTTTGTCTGTGTTTCATTTTTATTTTTACTGACTCGTTTGTGGATTTTTCATCCAGTTAAACGTGCATACGTTACAGGTAAGTTACTAGGATAGGAAGTCTTGCTCGCAGACCATTTGCTCAAGCGGTGGGCATTACAGGGAGCGGAATGATACTTTAGTATCGTACAGGATTTCCTGTACTGTTTCGCCTTCGGTTGGCAGTGGTCCGATCGTCGTAACTTGGGGTGCATTGTGTGCTCCCCCTGCTGTTGTAGCTTATTGCTTGATAGATTGACCATTGTGAAGGTAGGCATGATTGGTAAGTTGTTGCCGTAAGTAAATAATCGTTACTCACAAGGTAAAAGTGGTTTGTATTTCATATGTTATAATCCCATCGCGCAAGATATGAGGTAATTGCGTAGTGGTCAACACGGTTGTTTCATGAGGGTGTGCCGCGAGTTCTAATGCCGCCCCTAAGATAGATATGCACTACTGGCAAGCTGTAGAGTAAACTTTGGGTGTTTCCGAAAGGGACCGACTGGAACGCCTTGCATTGAGATCACCATGGATGTCATGAAAATCGTTAACTGTGTTCGACGTCATAGATGCCTTACAAGTACAACCAAGTCTGTTTACATATCCTTGTGAATGTAAACTTACTACAAACCATTAACGTCAAAGTTAGTATGTTGGCGAATGTATCGCAGTTTTACTCTTGGCTGTATAATGAATCTGTGCCATTTCTACTTCTGTAGGCTACACTGAGTAAGACAACAATGTTTTAGCAATTACCGTTTGGACAACCGGCTCACCGGTCTGTCAGCTGATTGTGTTCTGTAGGTCGACTGAAGTTTCCGTCGACATTTGTCCTCTGTAGCGGTTGTCGTGTGGTTGTGCTCAAGGTCCTTTCGCGTCCAACTCCCTGGGGTCTTTACTTGTTGCGAGGAAGCGGGTTTGTGAATGCCGTCAGTGTCACGCTTTTGGCTGTGACGCCCCATGTACTGGTGTATGCGACTTGCAAGGAACTGTAGAAGTGATGCGGCTTACCTGATGACCATTACGGTGCCCTCTGTTACAGGCATAGTTTGCTTTCAGTGAGGAAAGTGGTGAACATTGAAAAGGTGTTCCCGCCTTACGTCACACCTACGGCATGTGATTCACGGTACCACGTGTCCAACTGTATACTACCACCTGGGTACTGATCGCCTATTGTTAGCGAAATTTTGCGATACGCAACAGGTTTCCAAATCTTACGCTACGGTAATTTCGCAACCGAAGTGTCATTTCAAACTGGTCAGTCATCTCCGTTTCACGCACTCGCTTCTATTTCACCAAATGCACCCACATCTAGTTGACGGTAAAAGGCGGAGATACGTATTGATGTTACATGTGTATTTTATAACTTTGGAACAAACAAAACATCGACGGTTTTTGCACCAGAGCTCCGTTAGCCCATCTGGGAGATGGCTTTCACCGTGGCACCACTTTGTGGTGGGGTTAGATTTTGCAGCGGCCCCGCCTACCCTTAAGCATAACATATGGAACTGATGAGTGCGGCGAAGCAGAATGGGTGGGGAATTACAGAGTGAGTTGAATTGAGTAGCATGGCATAAAGGGATTAATGCAAGCATGCGATGGCAATGCGAATGACAGCGAAAGCTGTAGTGAAGGCAAGGAGAGAAAAATGTTTAGCGCAAAACGTGAAATTCATTAGCAAAAACGACATTTAAGAATGTCCCGGACATTTGGGTGTCCTGCACATTGCTCCTGTCACCAACGGCAACATTGGTCACATTGCACCCAATTGGCTACGTCTTCACCATCCAGGTTCTCTTGACCACAACCCAAACAGTGTTCGTCGTCCACGGACTGAATGTGTTTTCTACGGACACCATGCTTACTACTTCCAGTGGTATACTTGGACGATGAGGCTCTGCGAATACGGCGTACTTCGAAGATGTTAGCAAACCCCGTATCGTCCATTATAGCCGGTTGATTCCCTAAGCTTATTGTTGGTGATGTCTATGACAAGCACTGTTTTCTACGTTTTGATTCAGAACCCGACGGGGTCGGTTGACTTGTCCCAGGTTGAGTAGGCGGATGGCTATGCGCCCCAGCTCAAAGCCACCTGATGGCCCTACCAACACTTTTCCCCCGGATGTAACTATATTCAAAAACTGTTTGAGCGCGCTCACAGTCCACTCGCACTTCTCACCTAGCATGCTGCACACAACCCCACAAATGTTTGAAGTAAGGTTCCTAATCTCCACCGGTTTATTCACTTTACGTTTAACTTTCCCCTTACTTAAACATTCGGAACGTGCACCGTCGACTGTCAGTCTTTCGGAATAGTCGGGTAACAGCCAACGACTGCCTCGCAGTAAATCGTTTGCCATCATTCAGTCAATATGGCAACACCACAAAAGGTGTCTACATGGAAGTTCCCAGTCGCGGAAAAACGAACACGTGCATGACCCATCACTGTTTAGGTTTACTACGTGATTATCAACAAAAGTAACTTCCCCCGGTTGCACTTTTAAGGCGCAAACGGACTTCTTCCAATTTGCCCAGCTGCCTTGAGTGCATATGGAGTTAGCTGATCGAACGCACTGGTGCAACCCGTAACACACACCGAAAGTCGATCGCTTACTAAAGGACTTGTGACCGTCCTCCTGAATTTCATTCCCAGGTACTCATTGCGATTAAGTATGTCCTTCACGCAGTCCATCAACGTAGACTTTGGCGACAGATTGCCCTTTATGTACCTATTAGCTGCCTCCACCTGATTATTTGTTCCATTCCCGTAGTGTACAGTACCACGTCTTGCATACGTGGCCCAGTGTTCTTTAACAGGCAGCAGACGAGTTTTTAGATATTCACCAAGCCCCGCGTTACGATTACTAATACTGCTAACAGTGCCGTTGAACTCTTCTTGCGGCCTGCGATATAGCAGGTTGTTCATTTCCTCGGCCGGAAAGTTCCTTTCCTCCGAAGAAATTCCTTTCAACTGCCTGCATTTGTCTACCATATTCTGTTTCATATGAAATGAACAGAACACAATCTTAGCATTCGGAAAATACTCCTGTAAGCCTTCTAGCTGTGCCGGATGCCTATCTACTACAATCGTCTGAACGTCCCTTGTTGGCATCAGCTGGTTAAAGCTGCCCAACATGAACTTGTAACAAAACAAACCTTCGTTCGGAAAAAACTGTAGAATACGCTCCTACCTTTACCATTGCAATCTGTAACAGCAACGTGCCATAAACGGTACACACCGTTGTTGCACTCCACCATGGAATCCACCATTATTACACTCCCATAATGCACGAACAACTCCTGCAGCCACTCCATCGTGAATGATAATACCAACAATCTACCTTCATCGTCCGTTTTCAAATACATCGGTCCGAATGGTTCCAACATTTTCCGTATACTCTCCGGATTGCAGTCTGGATGTTCCCTCAATCGCTTCCTCTGTCTCAACAACCTTACATCGGTTCTATTCATTACTATATCATATTCACGCCTGACGTAGTGGATTACTTCTTGCGTCTTATGAAAACGGTTTAGAAGCCCACACATCGCTTCCTCAGCAGCACTTTCCAGTCCACGATTGCCTGGATGAACACCCGGGTCAACGGACATTGTCCGATGATTATGAACAATATAACTACGATACACGCAAACCCCCGTCCATGTACGACATATGGATGACGGAGGGACACCGAAAATCCTGAAACCTGCAACAGAATATTATACGTAAAACACACGACAAACTCACCTGTGATTCACATCTTCAGTCTGTCTGCTCTCTCTTGCGCACTGCATACAATAAAGGTAGCACTTCTTGTACATCACACATTCCGGAATTTCTTTTCTAGAATTCCGGAAATACTGCGCAAGTGTAACACAATTCCTTCTAACATAACTCGTTCCTGTTTCCCTTTGAAACATTCGCAACCCTTTATCAAATTCCACGAAGACGTCACAACGGAAACCCTCCAGAGAGTAGGCACGGAATATTTTGCTGAGGTCCACTTGTTCCGACATATTGCGCGATAACAGGTGATCTGGCGGCCTACGCACGTACACTCCAATTTATACCACGTCCTAGCCAGTAAAAAGCCACCGCGTCCCACACCAGCCTATGTGCAATCTACAGCCGATAACCCACTCTGAAGAACAGCTGATTGAAGCGTGCGGTTTACTAGGCGGCTACTGGTCCGTACAACCGCCGTGTGTGATTGGCCTTAAAAAACGGCCTGAAAAACGCTTTCGCTGTGGAAACCACCCTTTTTTCCGACGATTACACCGGATTGGCTGCCTGACAAGAAAGGCGGAAATAAGCGTGAAAAAAGGAATTTTGTTCATAGGTGCCACAGATGATCACTTATGGGACCCCGGGGGGCTTTAGGTGACTGGCTGTGGGTAAACGTGGGGTCTGACCAATAAGACCCCTGGGTACCCATGGGGACAAAATGGGGGCTGGCCCCCAAACCGTGTTATTGCGCAAAAGCTAACCCACGTACCCGATTTCTCTCAACCGCTACACGTCATTTTTCTAGTTCTTCTCATTTTACTGCGCCACCGCATCCACAGTGCTCCCAAATCTACCGGAGGACCCGCCAACTCAACAATGCATGTTACAGTCAGACGTTGTAAGTGCGTGCACATTAATTGTCCATAATCGTAAATGAACAACACCTTGTTCGGATCAGAACACTTATTTCTTCCCATACAAATGGTCGACAGTACATATCAGATCTCCGTTCACTGATCTTCATTGTTCATACGGATGGCTTGTATTCGAAGAATATCTGCAAGGTAACGGATAAGATATTGGAAGTGAGAACGTCAACGAAGCAGATTAACATAGTGTTGCTATTTATGTGGATAAAAATGCATGAAAAAATGGCTGTAGTGGCTGCGCAACGAGCGATAGCTAACGTTAAGAAGGCAACTTATGGTTAATGTGTGTAGTAACCAGCGATCGTGTGGCTTCTCGGAGGATCCGGCTGCGACCATGGTTTCCTGATTGTTTGTTCTGTATGCATTATTCTGTATAAGACTGTTATAAGAGGCCTGATACGAACTCAGTGCCACTTTCCTCAGTTGTGAAACTATTTGCTTGCAGCGAATGATTGGTCGTTTCCTAACGACCCATCTATTAGTTCATTCCTCAAGGTCGTTTAACCGAACCCTTTTCGAACGTTGTTTAACACCCTCGAATCTTCCTCGCACTTTAAGCTTGGCGCGCTTTTAAGTGCCACCGAATGGGCTGTGACCCAACTTGCGCTTTTTTCTTTTTCCTCTTGGTTGCAGCCGTTGATCCCAGACTAGGCTAGAGCTAACCACTTGTCATATTTTCAAACATTGCTGGAATATACGGTTTGTTTTCAAACCACGCCGCGTTTTGTAGTTCAATGCCTGTTGGGACTACGTTTCAACCAGTCTTCAGGAAAGGCCTATTAACTTGTTAGTGGACGGGGGTCTGGTGCATACCCACTTGTCCACTACATGTACCATACTAAATGGAAAACAATTAACATGTTTGTGCAGTTTGCAAACCGAAGTACACAGTTATACATAAATGTCCGTCTTAACTGATCTGCGGACTTGTTATTTATGTACACATATTTCAGTTATCTGAAATGTGAAATGAAAAAGAATTTGTTGACAGTTAATATAACAAAGTACAGTATTTTGTATTACAAGTAACACTCGTTCATGATTTCTGGTGCATAGTGTTAGGATCCCAATTCTATAGTGGAAGTGGGTAGGCAGCATACGACTCTGAAGCCGGATGTTTAAATATACGCGTTTGCGCAGACACCAGTAATGAATAACATAGTCTCCTATTATTTATTGACAGTGTTCTAAATAGGCACCAAAGGATTATCCCCCTATGAGGAATACAGAGACATCCACCAATGAAACAAATGATCCGTTTCGTATGGGTGATGGGAAAAGCGGCGATAACCAGGTTAATAAGCAGATTACTGGGATCGAGGTGAAGATAGGAAAATGAGGACAACTGTAATGAGATCACCTTCGACGTCCCCAAAATCCTAAACTCTCCGCGACGTGAGAGTTGCCTTGCCAGTACCACCGCCCTGGTTCACATTACCTTGTGAGTGTAAATTCACTACAAACAACTAGCATCAGTTTGTGTGTTGGCGTAGGTATCGTAGTTTTACTCATAGCTGTATAAGGAATCCGCGCCATCTCTATCATTGTGGGCTACATTCACTTGGATAACAATGTTTTAGCTACTACCGTTGGGAACGCCGCCCAACCAGACTGATACTTAGTTGAATCCTGAAGGTCAACTGGAAGTTCCGTCGACATTCGTCCTCTCTAGCGGCTGCCGTGCGGTTGTGCTGAAGGTTCTCTCATGTCCAGCTCCCTAGCGCCCTTGGTCGTTGCGTTGAAGTCCGCTTGTGCACGGTGAGTAAATAAATAAATAGTTTGTTTGTAGATCCACCGTCTTCTCACTGTGACTTCCGATCCGCGTTAATATAAGGCTGGAGGAAACTTGGGCATACGAACCACGGAACAGGCATCATGAAAGTGGTTAGCCCGTTCCATTAATTATTTTTACTGCTCCATATTATTTATTGCAACCTTTTATATACGTTAGGTTCCTTTTTATCCATTCCGTATTTGTATCTTTATACATAGCAGTGATTTTCGTGGCCTAGTTCCATTTGAATCTAAGCACTTGTATTTGTTTAGAAGCCTGTGTGTTTATTTTAATGATGCAGTCAGATATTTCAGTTTCCAAGTCGGAGCTCGCCGAGGTAGGTGCGAGGGAAAACGCCCTGAGTTTTCGTTTTCATGATAATGTCCCGGCCGACCCAGAATACTGGCTAGCGCAGCTAGAGCTGCAATTCCAGTTAGCCCGCATCACTAGCCAGACTTCTAATTTCACATACTTAGCTAATGCGTGGCCGCTGCCGGTCGCACCTTACATCAGAGACTTGGTGATTTGATCACCTGAGACCAACCCGTACGACGCACTAAAGAGCGCATTTTTGGAACGTATTGTCGTATCAGAGGAAAAACAACTTAAGCAGGTCCTTAGTGATTTGCACCTAGGAGACCTTACTCCATCTCAGTTGCTTCGGCAGTTGAAGCAGGTGGGACGAAATCATAAGATCGATGACAAACTCATGCGTTACCTCTGAATACAGAGTGCCTGACTCTGCGCAAGCAATTATCTCTCCGTTCATGTCGACGAGTTCCGTGGATGTTTCGGCAAAATCGACGGACTCAGTCATCGAACATCTCCCCAGCGGAATGCGTCTTGTACAAACACACACAGAAAGCATAATCACCGACTTAGAAGTACAACTAAAAGAACTTTATCTAGAAGTCCAAGCTCTCAAAGCTTCTCGCCCCCGCCTAGCTTCCAGAGGACGTAGCCGTTCTAAATCGCGTTCAAGAACAGGATACTGCTGGTATCACCACAGGTTCGGAACCAAGGCACGGAAATGCATTAAGCCGTGCACTTTCTCAACCGTCTCGGGAAGCGCAAGTGGCAGCAAGTAATGGCGACAACTGCTGCTGGCAGTCCTGCGCCTGGTCGCCTATTTTTTATAATTGGTAGAAATTCTAGTCTGCGCTTTTATTATGACCCGCTGGTCAACGATAGCTAGAAATGTCTAGCGCACGACAATGCAACTCATGGAACGTAGCACAAAGCTTAGCAATACCCGGAAGCCCTAGAACAACACAGAAGACCGTGACCTTTAGCCGAGATTGTATCTGCTCCCTAACCAAAGGTAACAGTGCAGACAAGCGTCCGCACATGAATACAGTCTTTTAATGGCCTTGAAAAATCCCACTTGAACTGATGCATTAAAAGTGGGATGGGCCAATCACAGACGCCTGGGAAACGTGCACCAAAATTGAGTTTTGGCACTTTGTGGCGCGAAAAAGTAACATTCAAAATCAATTTATTTTTCGACAATATCTCGAAAAATAAATCATTTAGGAGAAAACAGACTTTCCGGACAGTTTTCCAGTGGATACCGGCGCTCAAGTCAGTGTCATACAGTTTAGAGAAGAGGATACGCCTCGTTCGACACCCTTCAAGGTACAGACCGCCAATGGAACCCCAATTCGCACTTTTGGCACACGCTTCCTTACGTTGAATTTGGGCTTGCGGCGTGCTTTCCGTTGGGTGTTCATTTTCGCGGATGTACCAGATGCCATTTTGGGCATGGAATTTTTAAAGCATTTTGGGTTAGTTGTCGACGCAGGCCATCACATTTTCCTGGATCCTGTAACGAGCATATCCACTATAGGGACCACTTTCCCGACGACTGCCCTCAGCCCACCGGTTGCTGAACCAAGCAGTGATGATCGATACCGAGCCGTATAGCGTGAATACCCGGAGCTGACCCGTCCATTTGACGAGCTACTCACCATCGTTATGGACGTGGTGCATCGCATCAAAACGAAAGGCGCACCAGTTTTTCAGCGACCGCGCAGACTGGCAAGAGCCAAACTGCGCATCGCTCGTGCTGAATTTCAACACATGCTGGATATGGGTATAATCCGCACCTCCGACAGCCCATGGGCATCTCCTCTGCACATGGTGCTAAAGAAGAC
>JTDE01008263.1:4085-21661 GCA_014338405.1 Paragonimus skrjabini miyazakii | reverse complement strand
TTCAGTTCAGTTCCGTTCAGTTCACGGGTTCCACGGGATTTTTGCAGATCCAGAAAAGTCTCCGACTTGTTATTGATCCGCTTCTGGGTGGCACGGAACGAGGACTTTGGTCAGGGGAAATCTTGCGTTGAGGAGGATCGCCGGAGCATAAGCACAGAGTTGTTGAGAGAATAGATGTAAAGAGGAAATGGTGTGGTGCAAGGATCCAGTTGACTACATCAGACAATGGCAAACGCAAACATGCATTCTCCCACAAGACATACAGCAGGACATACATACAGACACTCATCAGGCATAGTGCATAAACAGACACACCACAACATGCCAGCCATACTTATTTGTGTAGTCCCTTCTATACTGGTTGCCCTCCCTATCGGAAATTGGTTGGAGGAGCAGGCGGGCTGAAAATATCTGAGGTTACCATGAGATGTTCATCCAATCTTATCTCAAATACGTCAAGGGTCGGGGCTGTGACGACCTCTTCTGGCAGGTTGTTCCAGTTCAGTTTCCAGGACGGAACGGCTACAGCCAGAAATTGTCCATTTTATTCCACCAGTGAGCTTCTGAGGGCATCCAGTGCTGCGACGATACTGAGAAAAGATTCTTCACTTCTATGCGTTGGTATGAGGACTATCAGATAAAAGAGCTTTAGATGATCACTTTTCATTTTTAGTTTCAAACCCAGGACTTGATTAGACATACGTCAACTGACTTCCTGAAGCTTGACGGGTTTCCCCAGAATATTGATCAGACTGCGTTCAAGTAGTGATATAGGGGTGAGGATAAAAAAAGAACAAAATGACAAATCCAGCATTTTCATAGACGCTGTAGTACGCTGGAGGGTTGATCGACCAGACCTACGCTGCAACGGTCTCATCAAAATGTCTTTCAACAGAAATGAAGATAAGTTTCATCCCTTCACTGCAATCAACATAAAAGTTCCATCTTCGCACGCCCCTTTAGCACGAAGGACGGCAATTGGTGTCCTTACCGTGAAGTACAAACAGGGTGAACGGTGTACCTCCCAGCGGTAGTGCGGTCTTCTCACGCTGAAATATCATTAACATTAAGCCAAACTGATGACTCGTGGTCCGACAACCTTGGACCTGGTGGGATAGTAATCCGGATCTTGAATGAGGAGTATGAGTGGGCCAAAAATTGGAAGGCATACTACTAACCATCAGTGAAGTCTGCAGCTGGCAAAATCATAAACCAACAGTCATCATACTCTTGAGTTTCCATGATACGGAGATTGAACTGCTTTAGCCGAAACTTCACACGTGAGAATCAATGTTACCATCGGACAAATGACGAGCATCAATTTGGGTAATTAACCGTTAAATGAATGAGCATTGAGTCGCGTGCTAGTGACGAGCTACACTCAAACACAGTCAGCAAGCGACAAACTGAACAGTGTGCAGGCTGTCGATGGTAGTGTGGGATATACTATCCATGCTTACACTGTCCTATGCGGACCGCAGATAAAACCAACCACATGATAACGTCGGGTGCAATCGTTTCTAGAAATGATATCACGTCGACCAGTTTCTAACAATAGGACTTTCGGGGCAAAAACCAGATCGGACCTTTATTCTCTTTTTCTCATCTTCGCTGGAGTTCCTCAAGGATCCGTGTTTGGTCCACTGTTGTTTATAAAATACATCAATGACCCTCCCGACCTAACTGCCAGCAACACCCTCCTTAATACTGATGACTTATAAATTTGGAACGCTTGTAACTCCAGCGCTATGCAGATTCACCTTGTTCTTTCTAAATGCTGGTCGGATGACTGGAATCTCGTTCTAAACGACAGCAAGTGTGCACACATGTCGCTCAAGGGAGACCCCGGGAACCTATTTGTGATACGTGGTGCACAAAGTGTAATAGATATCGCGAAAGTTGACACTCAAAAAGACCTAGGGATTAGGCTATCGACCGGTTTATCCTTTTTTTATCACCACCAGATGGCCGCTGAAAAAGGAGTTGGGACTCTTGGGATGATGGAAATAGCCTTTCTCGCATAGATAGGCATGTCTACCAATTGTTCTACGGGGTCTACATAAGACCACTGCTTGAGTATGCAAATCAAGTCGTATACACCGGCTTAAGGAAAGACATACTCACCACAGAACGTGTCCGGCGAGTAGCTATCAAAATGGTCACTGGATTTCGGCACTTCTCCTACGAGTCTCGTATCGAACTTCTTCATATTTATCCACTTGAATTTCGAAGGATCCGTAGCGACTTATTTCTTACGTACTTTTCCTTTAGCACGGCGCTCGTTCAGCAATTCTTTATCTCAATAGTTGATAACTGTCGAAGGGGTCACGACAAGAAGTTCTATAAACTTCGACCCCGGACCTTCTTTAGGCGACAGTTTTCCTACAGAGGTATCAAACACTAGAACGACCTTTCATTAGAGGTTGTTAGCTGCTCTTCTAGGGAACGTTACAAAGTGATACTAGATTCCCACTTACTCAAGAAGTTGTTAGATTAGTATTCTGTTCTTTTCTGAGTATTCTCTGTAACCCCCAAGAGCGATGCTGCATCCTATTTTCAATCCCTGCCCTTTAGGTCAACAGGAAACCGCCGACGTCGAAACGGACAAGCTGACTCCATCCGAATGTCTTGGGCCTCCGACCTGAATTCGCTGAAATGGTTACCTGAAATACTTACAGGGAAACAGATTGAACACATAATTCAGATATATAATTAACCCACAAACATGGCGACAGCTTTCATTGGAATGTGCTTTGATATTGAGTGTAAAATGCAATGTAAACGCAATGTAGTCGGAAATTACAAATTCATTTATACCTCCAAACCATGCGAAATTGAGCGTTTCTGCGATATCGAAGTATGTATTCCGCCATAAAAATTCCGCAGCAAGTATTTTCATAACGCAAACTCGAGTACGAATGCCAACACGGTGCCTTAGTGGAAGAATAGAAAAACATTTTTCTTAAAAATGTGCGAATCTGGATAATTTTTAGGTATAGCCAGCTTTTCTAACTGCAACACTACTCGTTGGGAAATGTACGTTTTGTTATTTCAAATATGCGAACAGCTGTTTTCGGTAATTTTCATCGGGCTTTTACAATTACCAGTGTCAATCAGCTGAAAACCGATTGCACTGGAAATGGGTTTTATCCAACCGTTGCGAAGCCATTTTAGGAGGTGTTCACGAACCCTTACTGATAACTGCCTTGTGGTTCTCCCAAAGTAGCCCCTTGACAACAACAGATGAAAGAATAAACACAAAAAGACGAAGAAAACCTAGGCGAACAAGTGTGGCACCAGTACCGTGCAGGGATTGAACGATACGATGACCCACGTTGCAGGATAGGCACTGTCGACCGCAGGTGATAATTTCACTGGTAGCTTCCTCTTTGTATGATAGGGTTATGAAGACAGGCTTCTTATCCATCGTCTGAACAATTTCATGCCTCACTTTTGATTGCATGTTCCTGTCCAGGAATTGTTGTGGATATTCATTTTGACTTAGTACGTCTTGAATGTGCTGGAGTTCATCCGGTAGTGTATCTGATGTGCATATCCTTTTGTCCCTGCTTGTTGAACAGCAAACCAAGTTCCGCTTATACCTCAGCGGAACAAAGCTGAGGAAATGCGTGTACTGACCAGTCCACGTTTTCTTCCTAGGAGCTGCTCTTTAAAGTGACCCATCAATTCTACGAAGCATGGCAACATCTAGAAATGATAGTTGGCAATTCATCTTTAATTCGAAAGTGAATGCGATGTTGGGGTGCGCATGATTAAATTCAGCTAGTAGAGACCGTGTGTCATATTTGTAGTTTACAAAGCAAAATATATCGTCTGCATAGCGCCTAAAGCGACAGCAATTATCGACGACATTACATAGTTCGTTGGTTTCTAGTTTGGCCAAGAATATTTCTGTCAGCAACAGACCCAACGGAGATCCCATTGCCACGCCATCACACTGTCTATAAAGCTTTTCATTCAGTTGAAACTGGATGTTTGAAGTGCAGAATAATAGTAGCCATTTTAGCTTGGCGATGGGAATGCCGACGTTGAGTTTTCTGTTTTCAATGAGAGCGCATAGGTAATCGATAGTTTCTCTTAACGGCACGTTTGTGAATAACGAAGTTACGTCTGAGGAAACCACTTTTTGATTCTTGATATTCAGTGAAGCAACTGCGTCGACGAAATCAAAAGTATCTTTTAAACTGAATGCGGTCAGTTGCGATTTGATTGGTTCAAGTAGATCTACTAGTCACTGGACTGAGGCATGGTAGAGAGAATTGTACATATCGAAAATCGGTCTTAAGGGCACCCTATCTTTGTGCACTTAAGGGAGACCACGGAGGCGTGGAATAACCCGTCGGTCGGATGCGCTCAAACGTGCGTGCGTCAATCAAATCTGATTGCTTCAAGTCACGAAGTAATTTGAACGGTTTCTTCTCTATAGCTGCTGTTTTATCCTTATCATTTTCCGTCTTAGTAAACTTTGATCTGTCGGACAACAAAGATGACATTTTGCCAATATGATCCGCCTCATCCAACAAAACAATACCGGATACTTAATCGGGCTTCGTCACTAAAACGTTCGTATTAGTTCGTAGCTCTTTTACAGCGTCTATATGTTCCCGCTTTAGTAGACTACAATTAGGTACCTTGCTATTCACATATTTATAGCATGCATTCACCAGAGTAGATTTGCAGTGTTCCGCGTTAAATTCGGAAGATGGAACGATTTCACCCAGTTGTTGGTGCGCGTTTTCAAACTGAACTTCAGAGTCTAGTCGGTTACATTTAGATCTTCCACAGCAAAATTCGGGGACTAGTGTCAACACCTCCAACATAATACGACTCATAATAACGGACGAACAATTGTGAACGTACCGTTCTGGATCGTTTGGAAACTGGGCTTATGGTTTGACAGAGTTCAATCCATAAATCAACTTGGTTCTCTTCTTTTCCACTCGCCAGTGTGCTCATCTCCTCTTCCGGGAGTGATTCGACAGCACCCAAACGTTGAGACTAATTACGGGTTAATTCATCGACCTTGGCTAGCCACGAGTCTCTTTCGTTCTTGGCATGACGCTGAAGAGACTTTGCAGTGGGTTGTATGTTCTTATATTCCCCAGTTACTTGAAACTCAAGCAGCCGTGAATCACGTGACACAACCGAGTGCCTGTCTCACGGCGGGCACAAGTGATAACGCCACACATTTACCAACACTTCCTCCCACCCCTCCAGTAGACCGTGATCCGCCTCATGTCTATGATTCTAATGACACATTTGACTCTCTGGTTTTTTATACACAAAACGCATATACCCTATGTACTTATAAAAGCCCGATGAGAATTACCAAAAAGGGCTGTTCGCATAACTGTCTTCTTATGAAATCTGAGGGAATCTAGAAACGATTTTGATATTTCACGAAAAAATTTAAAAATATCTTTTCGCACCCAAATGGCCGTTTTTAACTCCATTCAGTCTTGAACTAAATTGGCACCAACAACACAGCAGGACGCTGCGTCACATACTCAACCGCCTGGCCGCCAACTTTCGGCACAATAGTTCAAGTGGGTATGGGCCGTGGACGTATACGGCGTAATTAACACTGCATGTCATGGGGTAGCAATCATGGATTGCAGTTGATATAACGCTCGTCGTTTTTCTGTCGTAGTAGCGGCACACTGAGCAAACGAACTAAACGTACCAGCGACTTGAACACCCAAGTCTCTTATCTGCTTCTTCATTGCAAGTTCCATTTTTGTCTACTTGCGTTCCATAAATACCTTGGGGTCAACTGGTGGGTGTTAGAGAGGATACGGCTTTTTAAAACGTTCCCCGGCAAGTCTCGCTTTAAGATCTAAATTCAGATTTTCCAAATCTCCTCCTAGAGAGCGTCCAAGTCCGACGCACTGTCAACCAGCTTAGTACCATCTGCATGTAGGTTTCATGGCCCGATTAGCTTGCCAGTAAGTCTGATATGTATATCAAGCAGAGCACAGTAGTGAATGTTTAACCTTGAGGTTAGCCACTAAACGGAGAACCTTCGTCTGGAAATACTCTTCTAACTTTCACCCTACACGACTTCCTTACTAGAAACTCCTGGATCCACCTGCAGATTGCAGATGATATTCCAGTTTTTAATGGCCTTCAACCTAATAGCCCGTGGTTGAAAAAATCTAAGGCTTTCTGAAAATCTTGGTAGTACACCCTGAACACTTCTCTATCCAGCTTTTCCGTGACAATGTCTCGGCACGTCAGAAGATTGATAAGATAAGACCTCCACCTTAGAAACCAATGTTGAAAGGTTCTGAAAATTTTCTGCATGCATATAAATCTGTAGATGCTCTCCCATAACGTGTGTTCAAAGAGTTTGCCGACAACACTATTCAGGCTTACCGGTTGGCAAGTCCCAATAACTGGTCGATTACCATCCTTGAAGATGGGAAATATGATAACTTCCTCCCAGCTCTGCACGAATACAACTGTAATCAATGTGGAATCATAGAGTTCAGCAGTGCGAAGTACCTTCAGCGTCATGCCAAGAACGAAAGAGACTCGTGGCTAGCCAAGGTCGATGAATTAACCCGTAATTAGTCTCAACGTTTGGGTGCTGTCGAATCACTCCCGGAAGAGGAGATGAGCACACTGGCGAGTGGAAAAGAAGAGAACCAAGTTGATTTATGGATTGAACTCTGTCAAACCATAAGCCCAGTTTCCAAACGATCCAGAACGGTACGTTCACAATTGTTCGTCCGTTATTATGAGTCGTATTATGTTGGAGGTGTTGTCACTAGTCCCCAAATTGTGCTGTCTAAGTTCTTCTCCTCGAAAGGGGCCGACTGGATAATCTATGGGAATGCAACAGCTGCGACCAATTTTGGGTGATATAGTCTACCGTATCAGCTTTAACCCTCGTTAGATATCTAAGGTTATGGTCCTAAAACGTGACTTGAAGCGGTCGGGATCTAATAGTATGCAAGTTAAGTCGTAACCAAATACCAAATCTGTACGATCCGCTCCATTTCATCTCTACGGGTAGTTCAACGCTTTGTAGAACACTATTGATTTCCTTTCTGAAGATTTCCAGTGTTTATAATTCTGTTTGACGTGTTCGGGGGAGTGATCAATCATGTTCCCATCCCTTTTTAGAGTGGCCTCATAGGAACCTTGTATTTGTTCGACTTCATTACTTTGTTTTGTAAACTGACCGTAATGTAACACAGGCGAGCGTTCTGTTGCACCACACATGCAAGAACCGTATACACATTTATCGGGCCGCTGGAAGTTTAGTGCGCACAACTCGTGAGTGTCCTGCAGGCTTCCTTTCTTTACCCACCTGCTATAAAACCTGTCGGTTTCCTTGATACTTCAGCTTTAGTGGTGGTTGGCTTTTGTGCTGCCTGAACAGTCCCACTACTCTTTTGAACATTTGGGGAGACCGTAATTAACGTAAGTGGTACTGAACGCATAAGTGGACTAACCCCCAGTGTAGGGCGTAGGGGTTAAGTGTAAATGGCAATCGGAGTGCAATATCCACTTCTCGAGACTCCGGGTTGTTTATCCACTATTTTCATTGGAACCAAACTTCACGTTTGGCTTCGTGATTTGATTTGATGGGGTGTCGTCAAAAGTAGAGGTGTGTGAAGCATCTACCACGAACTCCGATCTGTTTGGAAGACGAAGCAGCATTTTTCTTCGGGCTTTGCATTTTGCGCAGGTCAGAGTATTTGCGCACAGTTTGTAAAGTTTTGCACATTTGTGTGCATACGATTCGTGACACTATCTATAGTGTATGTCACACTGTATTCCGAATACCACCGCGGCGCCGTCAAAATTAAAGTGGGTACAAACCAAGAATTTCAAGTTGCGACTCATAAGCCACACGTAGCCCTAAACACGGTCGACAGCGAGTGCCTCTTTGTTTGCATCAATGTATAAGACTTTACTGGTGTACTCAAGAATCCGTCTTACATAAGCCCCGTGAAACATTTTGAACGCTTTCTTGTTTGGGCTTGTAAAGGGCTGTTTTACCAATCCAAGGGTTGCAAACTCATTTTTGAATGACAGCTTTTGTTAGTGTGCGTTGGGTAATTTAGACGATATTCAGATGCACGTTCTTTCTTCAGATCGTTTTCCGTGATGTATACTGTGTTCAGCGTACTGTAAAGCACGCAGAGGTTACTAGACTACCTACCGAGTGACGTGCACAATCGCGTCAGGATTTATTCGAAGTGCACCGAGTTTGCAGACATTCTGGAGTTTTGGGTCGTCAACATAGAGGAAAGCGCTGTTGGAGATACTGTCCGGAAGGTTGCTGATGCAGATAAGAGAAAAGAGGATTGAGCACGATCCTTGAGAAACACCTGTAAAATCAGTGAGAGTTGGAAGGTATGACCCAGTTTTAACTCTGAAAGAAAGGATGCAATCCAGCAGAGAACCTATGCTTCGATGCCTTAAGCTTCCGAGTTACGTTTGAGATGACTGTGTGGAAAAAGATCAAACGCCCTGGCGAAGTTGAAAGAAATAACGCCTGAGATAAAGCCGCTGTCTTTTGCCTCCGTCATACTATCCACGACGATCAGAATATTTGTTATGCAGGCTTGACTGAGGAAGAGGTTATGCTGTACAGAACGAAAAATAGAATTCTCCAGGAAGTATCCATAGACGCCGCGCCTTAACATGATAATAATAACAGAACATGACGATACACATTTTGCAACGATCCCATCTCAAGACATTACGGCGACCAATGTGCCTTGTAGAGTTAGTTAACTTTTTCGCTTCTTCTACTTTAAATTTTATCTGCATGAGCTGCAGGTTTGACGAAAGTCAAAGCGCCGCTTTGCCACTGAGTAGTCACGCACGCGTCAAGAAAAGTGATGTGACGCAGGAAACCTGCGACTGTGAATGTGGAGCTGTTCTTCTTAGCACTATATATATCCTTCCGTTTCTTTTATGGGAAGTAGGATGGAGGAATACCAGTGGACGCTGTCCGAAATGAAGCTGGAGCTCCAGTCCTTAAATGAATACATAGCGCTTGCCCCCCCTGGTGTTGCGGTCACCCAGAGGGCAGTTGCCCTGCCAACTGCACATATAGATGAGGCAGCGGCGAATATGAAATAAAAACCTCACAGGGAAGGGAGAGTTGTTTTATGGGACCTTTTCACCACAAATTCTTCGCTTACCGAACTAGTTAAGGCAGTGTTAGCTTCTTCGTTCTCCCCGGACGTTACAAATCTCGTACTTGCGAGCAGGCTACGTGCTTAACCAACCAAAATGTCACTCGGCTTTTTGGTAGCTTTGCCAGTCATGCTGTGTCCCGAAACAGTGATGGAAAAATCAGAGGCTCTGAAATCCACCATCGTTCACCTGAAAGGTGTTTCTTTCGACTGCTGTCGGTAAGAGAGGGCGAAACGCGAGCAACAGACTAAAACTAAGTCACGAATCATGGCAGACCGGAAACTACGACTGGAGACTAAGATCGTGGTTTCTGCTCCAGTAGTATCCACTTAGGCCTATTTGCCAGTGGTGGAAAGCGAGAACGCTGTTTCCGTAGTCGCCATCCCAACAGCCGACGTCCCAAGTACGGGCAAATGCGCTGAAGACACCGCACAAATGTCATTCTCCGAAGTACCCACACCAAAGGCCACCAAGAAACCTCATAGATAAATATTTCTTCCAATAATTCGGAACGATGGGGTCTGTTGGGAATGCCGCCTATAAATCAAAAAGCATTTTATTGGCCCGCCCTACAAGTCAGACGAAGAAGTCAAATTTTTAGTGGGTGAAAACTCTTAAACACTCCCCGGAAAAGCAGAATTTAGCAGGTGTACAGCAGTCGCAATTTACAACACCGAATGCGCTGGTCAAGCGCCCTTTAGGGACGTTGACATACGCACACGCAGTGACGTCGTGCCCACAGCTTCATATGAGGGCCATTAGAACCATGCGAAAGTACATACCGAGTCCAACACCACCACCCTCCTCAACTCTAGGTCTTCTTTTCCAAACTCTTTCTCGCACACCTCTCTCTTTTCTCTAGAGGTCAAGTGAAGGAGTAGCTCTTGAATGCGTGTAAACGAACTTTCTGAGTTTGTTCAATAAATTACCGTAAATCTGAAAGTTAACTCATGAAACACAACCTCACATTTTTGCTTTCACGGAGACCTGGCTTACGGGTGACAGCATTGAGAGTGAACTGAGTCTCCCGGGCAATTAGTCTACCGAGCTGACTCCGTCCGAGGGAGAACGGCAGGTTCTGCGATTTTCCTTTATCAGCACTTCTCAACACCCACGGTTATCGATGGATTTTATTCCTCTGATAAATGTGATGCTCTGTGGCTTCGACTGGCATTGCGTGGCCCAGACTCATTTATATTGGGGGTATTTTACCGTTCTTCTTCATCCGATATCTCCGACAATGACACTCTTCTTGTGAACCTAGACAACTTTCTGGAACTACAACACTTCACTCATCTGCTTATTATGGGCGACTTTAATGCACTGAAAATAAAATGGACATCAGTTTCTCACCAGGATTGCAGAAGCGGATTCGCGACTTCCTAATCGACGTTGGTACAACGGAAAGCCTGGATTCAGCATGTCAACGCCCCAACGCGGCATCGTTCTGGTCAGACTCCCTTTCTGTTCGACCAAGTTATCACTAATGAAGACTATCTGGTAGACAGGGTGATCATCAAACCACTTCTTGGACACAGTGACCACTCTCTGCTCATCTTTGATCTTATCTGTTACTGGTTACAAAAACCAATAAAGAATTCCATAGTTCGAAACTTTAATCAGGCTAATTTTAACGGTCTGAGGAGATACCTAGGTTCACTACTTCTTGACTATGGCTCCGTGGACCAGAACTACTGCGCACTTCAAAGCACAACCTAGAAGGCAGACGACTTATTTGTGCCACGCAAACTGTGCGCTTTCTCTTATCGGCCACCACTTCCTCGCAGAGTACGTCGTTTCCTTGATGACCGTTCCCATTTACTTGAGGAGCGCAAGCTCACGGGCAACTCGGAGGACCTACGCGTGTTCCACGTCGTTCGAAATAGGTGCGGACGAGAAATCCGTGAGCACACCAAACTCGTACAAGAAAAGGTTCTTTTCAAAGCTCGCGGGAGCAAAAACTTCCTATTTAAGCATACGTGACGACTAAGAAGGAATAAACCCTCGGCTCTTTCTTTGCGACTGCCTGACGGGGAGACCTCGTCTGACTCCCTAGTTGTCGCCGAGTTATTTAAGAAATACTACACGGCAGTCTACAACGTCGCACAGCCGGAATGGCACCCTGTCCTTCAGCCGCAGAATTTCCGGCAACCAGTCGTTACTGCCGAGTTTTCCGTGCTGGATGTTGAGGACCTTTTATTCAAGGTCAATTCTTGGAGTGCAATGGGTCTTGACAAGAAGCATCCCAGAGTTATCAAAGAATAAGCTGTTAGTCTGGCGGAACCGTTTTATAAGCTGTTTAAACAGACACTCCAGACTGGCATTCTCCCTAGTGCATGGAAGGGGGCAACGTTCACGCCGATATTTGAAGCGGGTGGCCGGTACTATCCTTCTAGCTGTCGGCCAATCATCCTTACCAACATTTCGTGCAAGATAATGCAGCCCTTATTAAAGCGCGCCATCCTTAACCACTTCTTATCAAACTATCTTTTTTCCTCTACCCAGCATGGCTTCCTTCCTAATTGGTCATGCATAACTAACATGCTTGTTTTCATGGACAGTCTGACGGAGGCCAGAGACAATGGCTCCATCTCAGATGCCATCTTCTTTGACTTTGCCAAGGCTTTCTATCGTGTCCCACACTGCCCCCTGAAACACAAACTTGAAGCCTATGGTATTCAAGGAGAGGTTCTCCGCTGTTTCTTTCTTTAATAACAGAACGTTCAAAGTTAAAACTGGATCAAACCTCTCATCTCCCTTTTTCACTTCTGTGAGAGTTCCTCAAGGGTCAGTGCTAGGTCCTCTGTTATTTCTGATCTATACGAGTGACCTTCTGGACAATATTTTCAGCAACGCCGTCCTATATGCCGATGGTCTAAAAGTCTGGAATGCCACTGATCCCAGCGCACCACAGATTGATCTTGGCGCAATTAAGCGTTAATCGGAGGATTGGAGTCTCCCACTAAATGACAGTAAGTGCGCACATATGTCACTTGGTGGAGACTGTGGCAACGCCTTCGTGATTCATAGTGCATTCAGCACAACAGATATCATGAAAATCGATCTGGAGAAAGATCTGACCCTCTGGTTTTCGTCCAACATATCTTTTGCTCATCACCAGGAGATGGCGGCGAAAAAAGGGTTTGCATCTCTTAGGATGATTAAGCGCACTTTCCCCCTCATAGAAAGAAAGCGTTCCAAACGCTGTACGGGGTTTATATAAGACTGCTCCTCGAGTTTACCAAACAGGTCGTGTATACCGGCCTGAAGAAAGAGACCTTAGCTGTTGAGAGTGTTCAGTACTCGGCTAACAAATTAGTCACAGGCCCAAATAGTGTCGCGTACGAGACCCGACTTGAAATTCTTGATCTATACTCACTTCAATTTTGACGGCTCCTCGGTGGTTTGCTTCTCACTCACTTCCTGCTTTTTGTAGACCTGGTTGAACAGTTCCTCATTATGGTAAATAATGACGGCCGGCGAGGACATAACTGGAAGCTTTTCAAGCTTCGTCCTTGAACCTTCCTTAGACAGCATTTCTTTTCTTGCAGGGTTATTAACCTTTGGAACAGTCATCCTTCTGAGGTCGTTAGCAGCGCTTCTAGCCATCGTCTTAAAACATCACATGACTCTCATTTCCGAGAAAACCTTATTATGGAAGTAATCTGAAGTTATTTCTGGTTTTTACTGTAATCTCCAAGAGCGGTGCTACACCCTGTTTTCGATTACTGCCTTTCAAATCAACAGACGCCCGCTTGACGGTGAGCATGAACAACTGACTGGATCCGGGAGCCTTGAGCCTCTGCCTCGAACCCGTTTATCAATCGTTGAATCCTACCATTTCACTTAATTCTACGCACCGCATAACACAATAATTTACTGTTAACGGTGGCCCCCTGCACTCCTTCATCGTTGACACCGGTAGTATCGAATCTATTATTTATGTCGTTTGTGTGAAGTGGCTCGAACCTTCTGTTATTTCGAAACCTGCTAATATATCTGTTAAAAGGTATTGCTGAACATGCCTTACCTATTCTTGGCGAATGTGAATTTTACTGATAGATGTGCAATCCGCAACCTATTTGTGTTCATTTTTTGTTATTAATTCTGGTCCGTCTATTATCGGACTTGAGTGTATGAAAATTTTGAAGCACTCTCTTATATTGTCTGTTGAATCTCCTGAAACTGAAAGTTCCGTTTCTGAGTCTGTTTCAGATTTGAAGTCAGTTACTGAAGCAGTACCTGCAATCGACCCGGTGCAGACAAGAACTCTTGAACGTGTGAAAAAGAAGCAACGTCACGACTATTGCCCGGACTTTCATTTAGACTGTGGCGGAAGTGGTAACTGTCACTGAACCTATTTCTCATTATTGTCGTTTTATTACATTTTTAACAGTAAGTTGTACAGTTGCCCTCGAGAGATAAATTAACTCCTATGCTTAGTTCGATTGTCATTATTATCAATTATGCTAAGATAACTACTCAATTTCTGTAATTCTGGGGCCATCCTATTCCACTTCACTGAGTTGTGAATATAATACAGAGTGAGGTTAGAATGCATGCATCTGACCGTCAGGAACGGAAATCGATGGCGATCGGCGTACAATATTTAGATAAGAATGAACTGCGACAACCTGTACGAACGGTGGCAATTACCCGTTTCACGGGATTCGCCTTGAAGGTCGTTCAAAAGACAAATCGGTCCTTTTGGCGCGAATCCTCGATTTTTAAATTTTTTATGAAATTTTAAAATCGGAATTTCAGGCAAAGTACTTACAGTACATCAACTGCAAATAAGTGGCGTTAATGGAAAAATTGGAATACATCGAATAAGTCCCAAAATTATTAGCTTGTTGATGAAAGTTTTTTCCACCATTTTCGCGAAAACAACCCGTTAGCTCAATTTTTCAAGTCTTATAAATGGGATCATTCCCATTTTCAAGACGAAATACGTCATCCTAACACCTGAAAGCGCTTCACTTTGCGGCATTTCATAGATATGTTCGAAATGTAAATATATGACCATACTGTGTTTGCTTTGCATCTCAACAAGAACACCAACACATTTGATAGTGAAACATGTATGAAAACATTCCCAGCTTCCTTGTCCATACGATATTTATACTATTTCTCTTTGTTTGCAAGATTTCAGGTAGGCACTGGTCGATGAAACGTTGCTGTTAGAAATGGTTGGAAATGACGCTATCATATGGTTGTTTCCACCTTCATTGTATATGGATCGGCGTAAGAAAAAGGTACCATTTCCCAATCTATCATCTAGAATCTTCGGAAGTAAATTCTATTCACCCTACTACATTGTTTCTAACTAGATTGGTGTCGCGTGGCGTTCATGCGGAACAATATACGGAAACAGATGAAATCAAGCTGCCTGCCGATCACCGGGAGGCATAACTGCCAGCCAGTCACACTACGATGTCTAGAACGCCAAGTATCTATTGTGGTGCAGAAAACGTCCAATCAATATGGCAATCAATGGGATCAAAGATGATGATAACTATGTACCTCAAGCGCTTCAAATACAGATTTTTCATCACTTCCCGTATGTGTTTGTTCTCCAAATAGTTCATGCTAAAGGTGGTTCGGAAGAAGCAGCTACTAGCGTGAATATATATTTCATACTCAGACGCTGATCATAAATTAAGTCAATCGGGTGGAGCAGCTACTGGTGCGAACGTATACTACATACGCAGGCGTTATTCACGGCTCAATTGAATGACGTTGAAGCATCTATTAGTGTGAACCTGTACTGCATGCTCAGACGTTCTTCGTAGCTCAAGTTGATCAGGTTCAAGCAGCTACTAATGTGAACCAATACTGCGCAAACAGACGTTAATCATAGTTCATGTGAATCAGATTGAAGCAGCTACTAATGTGAACGCATACTGCATACTAAGACATTCTTTATTGACCAGGTCAGCGGGATCATCTTCTGAATGGATCAAAAACAGCAATGTTTAATAAGGAATCCAAGTATATTGTACTATATACAACTCTTAAGGTGGAGAACAGTTTGACGAGTTGGTTCGCGGGATTTCTCTTTCCAGGTATGACTATGAAGTGGTGCTTGGCGAACAGCCAAGTTCCTACATTGGCGATAGAATGGAAGTGTAATATGTATACTGCAACCGGCTTATTCCGACATATCTTCAATATTTTCTGTTTATACAATTCATTACACCGGGGAACCTTTGAGGTGGGGATCTAAGGGGTAATGATGTGCAAGCGTTAAACTGAACAACCTACCGTTAACTACCGATGGTGAAATTTAACGGTAGTGGTAGTCCGTATTCGAGAAAGCAAGCAACAGTTGTCCCACAGGGCTACAGGGATTCCCTTTGCACAACAAAACCTCATGTTCGTACGAGTTAAATAGCTGCCAATTTGATTGAGATAATGTCCTAAAGTGCTTCTTGGCAATGATACAAGGAGTGCCGTTAACGGCCATCGCATTCACGAGGTGGAATATAAAACGCGATAATTACTCACATCACAATGGAAGATCTGTGACAAAAATGGGAAAACGACGATCAACATAAACCATATACTTCGAGGGTGATGTTGAGCATATCATGGGCCCAGATGGCATTCGCATCACACCATGTTGAAGATCCATGGTCAGGGAATCTTGAAGTACAGTAACTGATAATTGGAGGTCAAAGAGTTGGATTTTAACATGGTGGAACATACGGATATCCTTCTGATATTGGTGACAACATCGACCAAAATTTCTGTTCACTGGATAAGTTGTGGCTGCAATAGTACAGGAGAGTCAAACCAATGATGAGCAGATCATCGGTAGTTAACGCTGCGTGTAATCGGTAGAACGTGAATATCTTCGTTATCTTCTAGTTAAAAAATAATTCGTAGCCATTAAAGTTGTTGAAAATGTGTGATATGTTGCAGAAACTAAAACCTTGAAAATCTGTTCCCTAGAGATTTCTTCGTTTCAATCTTCCGACGAAATAAACGAGAAATGTGCGATTGTTCAATGGCGTGAGGATTAATGGAAAAATAACGCAGAGTCGCATTCGACGTTATTTTGGAAATATGAAGGTAAAACATAATGAAAATCGACGTCATAGACGTGGAAACACATGTTTTATTTAAATTTTGGCGCGATTAAGCAGGAAAGCGTGATTACAACTTCGACAATCGAACCGTTGTTGAAACATGAGTACTTAGCTTTTTATAACACTACAAACGTGAGAGACGCCTATGACTTAATTCAACGTAGGACAATTTACCATGCTTCACCATTCGTTTGTACCATTGTTGTTAACTTTACCATGGAATCAGGATGTACGTTGGAATGGGAACAAGGTGAACTGCTGAAAGAATGATATTGAAGAACACTCCCAGCAATTCGCCGGGATGGTGCCTCAAGGCCGAAGCGAGTTGAAAACGGCCATTTAAGCGCGAAAAGAGATTTTTCATTTTTTTCATGAAATATTAAAATACATATTGCGGAACAAATATACACATCTTATGGAGTATAATAAGAGCGTTGCAATAAAAAAATCAGCTATACATAAAATATTTCCATATTCGGTCTTTTGTTGGAAAAAATGTGTTGGCATTTTTTTCGGCAAAAGCATCATGGTGGCTGTCCTCATCGACTGTACGTCCTGAAAATGCACTCGTCGGAATTTCCATGGTAGAATACATAACCTGATTGGCTGAAATGCTCAATTTCGCGTGGATTTGTAGATATGATTGAATTTGTAATCCTCGACCACGTTGCGCTCACATTGCATTGTACACAGTAATTTCTAATTAAAGCTATGCGGCCACGGTCGCTGCTTAATTATTCACCCGAATTATTTGTTCAGCTTGATTCCTTTATAGTATTTCCAATGGAAAACGGTCTACGTTTTCACCTGGTTGTTTCTACTTACGGTATAGTGTAAACATGGATAACACGTCCCACTCTATCAGTAACAACGTGCGTATTGTTTTGTTTATTGACTATCGACTATTCTTGAATATAGCTTGCCACGTGTACGCGAGTCAATGCTCATTTATCTGACAGATAATCACCAACTTTGATATTCATTATTTATCCGACGAAAACATTGATTCCCACTTCCACCACTTCAGCTACAACCCTCCTCCTATGATTCCGATGACAGTTGGTGTATGGTTTCGCCGGCTACAGACTTCACTGACGGCTGCCAGTATGCAGTCTCATTTTTGAGCAGAACTGAATTCAGTTCGCCTTAAGGCGATCATTACAACTTATGCCCAACTGTCTGAATACACGTATATTTTGAATCATCCCGATTTCTGCTTATCAACGTTGATCATAGGTTAAGTGAACTGGACAAAAGAGAGTTACTTGTGTGAACATATACCACATAATAAGGCGATATACCACA
>JTDE01008261.1:3002-13142 GCA_014338405.1 Paragonimus skrjabini miyazakii | reverse complement strand
TCGATATGAACACAACGTGATCGAAAATTACAAATTCTATTATATCTCCACAACCGCGCGAAATGGAGCGTTTCTGCAAGATGAAAAGATGTATTCCACCACGAAACTTTCAATGGAAGCAGTTTCAGAACATAAATTCGATTGGGAAAGCCAACATTTTATCGAAAAATTGGCGACTCATTTTTTTGAACAAAATTGCGAATATGGGCGATTTTCAGGTACACCTGTTTTGTTCCATTGCAACACCACTAGTATACTCGAAGAAATCTATATATTTGTCCCGTAATATGCATTTTGTTATTTCCTGAAAAACTTGGAAAATATCTTTTCGCGCCTAAATGGCCGTTTCCAACTAGTTTCGGTCTTGAAACTCCATACCGGCAATTTACATAATTACCGCCTGATATGCATAGCTTTGCACTTGCCGGCATTGAATTAGATCAAGTTTGGTTCAGACCACTTGTAAAGCGCACTTATATCAGCCTAAAGTGGGCTCGCGTCAGAGCTGTTACGTACAATACACCAGGTTTTAATATCAGTGGCAAACAATTGTAGTGGTGGCAATACTTCGGACGGTAGATGGTTATAGAATATAGAGGAGAGTACTGGCCCCAGGATGGCTTGTGGGACTCCAATGGGGCTGAATTTGGTAGAAGATACGGAGTAACCTACCAGCACATGGTAGGTTCGGTTCAATAAATAAGACTTTAGCCATCGGAGTTGAATACCTATGACAGCATGACGGTGAGGCTTGTCAAGTAAAATAGAATGATCCATTCTGTCAAAAACCTCGGTAAAGTGAAGGCAAATAGCACCGACTCCCCCTCCATTTCTCGGCAGCAGTGGTCCGCTGATCTGATTGAACAAAGAAAAATGTGCTAACAACTTCTTGAGTAAATGAGGATCTAATAACACTTTGAAACGGGTGTTAGAAAAGCAGCCAACAACCTCTAATTGAAGGTCTTTCCTGGGGTTGATAACTATGTAAGGTTATAGAGCTTCTTGTCGTGACCCCTTCGATTTATATCAACTACTGGAGTAAATATTTGCCGCACGAGTCTTGTGCTAACGAAGAAAAGCGTCAGGATTGAGCCATTACAGTCTTCGAAACCCAAGAAGATAAAGAACAAGAATTTCTAGACGAGACTCATAAGGGAAATGCCGCAAGCCAGGGACTATTTTGGTGGCTACTCGTTGGACACGCTCGATGGAGAGTATGTCTTTCCTCAAACCGGTATATAGAACTCGATTAGCACACTCAGTTAGTGATCGTACATAGACTCCGTAGATCGACTGAAATGCATGCCTGTCTACCCAAGGCAAGTGCTCTTCCATCATCTTAAGAATACCATATTCCCTTCTGTTGGCCATCTGGTTGTGATTAGGTAAGGATAAACCAGTCGACAGCCGGTCAGGTCAACTTTCGCGATATCTATCAAACTTTGTAAATCCTGTATCACAAATAGGTTCCCATAGTCATCTCCGAGCGATATATCGACACGCTTGCTGTCGTTTAGAGGAAGAATCCAGTCATCTGACTGGCACTTAATACGATCAAGGTTAATCTGCAATGTACTGGGATCAAAAGTGTTCCAGATTATTAAATCATCAACATAAAGAAGGGCGTTGCAAGAAATAAGGTCCAGAGGACCAAGTATGGGTTTTCAAGGAATTGCAGCAAACATCAAAGAAAGATAAAATGGTCCAATCCGGTTATCAATCTGAAACTCTTGCCGCCAAGAAAGGACGCAGTGCAGCAAAGAATATCTCCTTGGATGTCAAGCTTCTAGTTTTTAGGAAAGAGGATCAACTGCTTTGGTGAAATCGAAAAACTAGCATCTGAGATGTGGCCGTTGTCTTTGGTGTCTATCAAGTTAGCCATGAATATAAGCGTATTGGTTAGGCACGGCCGTTTGAGAAGAAAGCCATTCTGGGAAGATGATAGGAAGTCATTTGAGAAGAAATACTTAAGGATGGCACGTCTCAACAGGCGCTCTAGTACCCTGCATGAGATGGTGGTGAGGTTGATCGGCCGATAGCTAGCAGGCGAGTGACTGTTGACTGCCTCAAATGTGAGTGTGACAACGACCTCTTTGCATGCTTCCGGAAGAGTTCTGGTCTGAAGTGTCTGTCTAACCAGACCATGGAGGGGCACCACCAAACCAAGGGCCGCTTCTTTTGGGATCCTAGGATGATTGCTGTCTGGTCCCATTGCACTATGAGGGTTGATGTAATGCAGCAGATCCTGAAAGTTGAGCACAGAAAATTCAGCTGTTAGAAGTGGACATTGAAAATTTCTCTCCGGGAGAATCGCCTGCCAGTTTGACGGAACTACTTTGTGAACAGCGGAATAGCATTATCTGAACATCGCACCAACCACCTGAAAATTGGAGGGAGCTTCTAAGTCGGGAAACTGCAGGAAAAGCGTTGGGGGCTTCGCTTATCTCTGGCGACGCATGTGCGTGAAAAGAAAATTCTCATTTTCGTAAGCTACCAGTAGAATCTTCGACTGTACTTGTTTGATGTGTTGACGGATTTCCCGCTCGCACCTGTTTTGTACACAGCAAAAGGATTCTCTATCCTCCAACTTAACCGTTAGCTTCTGCTTAGAGAATAGACGCGGGTTCGGGATTTCAATTCAATTCACAGGAAAATTGAAGGCCAGGAGGCCGAATATCCAGATTCTTGCATCAATAAGCCTGAGGCCCTAAATGCTTCGACTTCAATTTTCTGATCTCATCGCAAGGTATCTTCTCGCGACTTTGCTACAACAGAGAAAAGGAGCATCAACTGGAGTATACGCCTCCAGAACCATTGCTGCTACCCGTGGGAAATTACACGCAGGTCAGAACCCCTCAGCTTGCCAATTAAAGATAGGCATCCATATCATATGCACCTATATTTGCTATCGCACACGTTCGAGCATCCATATTCGTCAATGCTTATGTTGTTTCTTGAAGTATGCGGCCTACGAGCGTGCAAACAGACAACAGAATAACGGTTACTGAAACGGCAGATAACGGAACTACGTTCAACGGTTCTGAACGACTGACTACAAAATATGCACGATTAATACGTATCTTCCCTGCCAACCCAACCACGTGAGGCTAAGCAACGAACACAGAGAAAATACTGGCCTCCGGACAGAGCTACTTTATGTCACTCAATCCGAAGACAACATGGTCACAAATCCGTTCGTATTTATAGGGTTTGTGACTAGCAACAAGCAATGTCAAAGGGAATGGACCAGACAAAATCTGGACAGTGCAGTCTAGGTGTGTAATCGGGATGACAACAACAGATTTTACGAGGTCGTGGGTCAATTGTGAAGACCGGGGCCGCACAAGACCATGGCAAATGTAAGGGTCACTCACAAGTGAACTTTGTCACTTGTGGTCACACGATGTTTTCGGGGAACTGGCAACTTCTCCGACAGCTCACCTGTACGTACTAGTGTATGCATCTACTACCATTAGCACATCATCTACAAGCCAGCACGTTTGGCCCACCTGCATTCTTATTGACTTGCGCACATGCAGCCGTGGATCCAGTTTCATGTTTTGCCCCGATTAGCTCATGTCCAAAGCCACTAGCTCAAAACAGTGAGACGAAGATTTCTAGTATGTTCGTGCTAGGTGCAAGTAATCAAACACCGGTTAAGTTCAGCACTGACAGACTAGAGGTTGAGTATAGTGAGATGGCGGGAGAACATTGAGGAAGATAGATATATCCTATTACATAAACATTAGGAGGTAAAAAGAATATCTTTAGGTTAAAATGCGACGATCCTCACGCCCAGCGGAAACGACTTTCCACAAATAGATACTGTTTCAGTAGAGGAACAAGAAGCTGGCTAGCCACGCTTTGCAACGCGTCCTGTTTTATAGCGGTTGACTTTTATTTGCAGTTTTTTGGAGGTATGACATAGCGTACATTGGTCAGCCCATTTCGGTCCTCCCAGATATTCTGTGCTGTAGGGGTTGTTTGGGAGTGACACCCGATTAAACTAGTTTCCTTGGAAAGCGAAACTAAAACCATACTTTTAACTAGCACAAAGTACAGAAAATGTTGCTCCACCATATGCCGAACTTCCTACTGATTATATTTACATCCGAAACCTCCTCAATGTTTGCGGCCGACTTACTGGAACGATAAACAGATTGGTGAGTCTTGGTTTTGTCTTTCGAGTGTGGATCTATGGCCCCATGGTGCATTGCAAACAAAGAATTGAAAGCGGGTTACTCGAACTTTGGTTCGGATTTCATCGCCATCATTTTGGCCCCACTGTTGCCCAGTACATCAGAAAATCCCATAGGATTATCGTTATTTGTTACCGAATAACATACTAGATCGTTACGTAATTAATTATTTCGGGTAGGTAATACCTGGTTCCGTATTTTTTTTATACTTTATGTCGCTTGCTCCAATCGACAGTGACGCGAGTTAAATCTAGCAGTCATGGGACTCAACAAACACTGACACAGGCAGTAAGCATTTACGGCCATCACGGGTGCACAATGTCCGTACAAAACGCTATGCAATGTTACAAGTGCCAGAAGTGGCATCACTTCAAATTCGTCGGCCTCAACGAAGACCAATACAAGCAGACTGCTTCTTCAGCTCTCAGTTTGGTCCGCGTGAGCTGCGGGTTTGCCGACAGCCGAGGCGCCGCTTTGCCGCTGACTAGTTAAGCACACAACACGAAGAGTGCAGCGACGCAAAAAACTTCGATTGCAAATGCTGGGGAATCTTCAGTTCCGAATCTTCTGTTTCTCCCATGGAAAGTGAGATAGAGGAGTACCAACGGACTCTGTCCAAAACGAAGTTGGAACTACAATCTTTGAATGAGTGCATAGCACTTGCCCTTCTCGGTGTTGCAATCGCCAAGAAGGCAGTTGCCCTCCCAACTTCACACAGAAGAGGCGGTAATGAAAAGAAGAGAGGAAGCTCTCAGAGAAAAGAGCTAATTCGCGAGGCCGCCTCCCCACAACGTTTTATTCAACCGAGTTGACTAAATCAGTCTCGGCAACGTCATTCTCCCCGAAAGTCATAAGCTTCCTACTCGCGAGCAGGCTGCGCGCCAGGACAACCGAAATGTCACTGGACCTTTTGGTAACTTTACCAGCCATGCCCAGCCGCGAGACAGTGGTGGAAAAACAGCAGCTTTGGAGTGCGTCGATACTCAGCTGAAAGGCGTGTCTTTTGATCGCTCTCCATAACAGCATGTGTGACGCGAGCAACGGACTAGGACCGACTCGTCAGTCATGCAGACCGGAAACCACAACCTGGGGACAAGGTCGTAGTTCTGCCCAATAAATGTCCACTCAAGCTTGTGTGCCAGCAGTGTGAAACGGGGACGCTGCTTCCATAGTCGCCATTCCAACGGCGGACGCCCCAAGCACATGCGAAGGCGTTAAAGACACCGTAACTGCACAAAAACCGTCTTCTCAGTCACCTATGCCAACATTCACCAAACAATCACCCTGAAAACCTTCTCTCTGGAAAATTCGGAACAATATGACCTCATTGGGGCAATCTCCTGTGATTCACAAAGCACTTCTCCGGTCCGCCCTACCATATATGCCCATAGATGGCCCCAGAGAACCGCGTATATTACTCTTCAAACCCCGCGCCCAGCAGAAGAAAGAGTAAATTTTCCCGTGGGTGACGACTCCCATGCACCCTCCCAAAATACGTCAGTGTCAACTGAATCCTGTGAACTATTCTTAGGATGCGTCTATAAACCACTTAACGCTACGCATATCGACATAACTAACCTTAATAATGGACTGAATTATGTATCAAATTTACCTTCACAGTATGAGAGAAGTGTCAGAGAGTTCAACATGCGAAATAACTCTCGGACCTCTTTCATGGCCCTGCAACTAAAGCAGAGTTTCTCGCAGCGCCAGCACGTTTTAACACCTACGAGACTAGACCACACTTCAGATCTCATTTCTACATCAGGTATTTCCCGTTTCTAAATGTCCGTCTGGGAACAGTTTCCAGGTAGTGATCACAACGTGGTCAACTTCATGTTTGACCCGAAATCTGTAAAAATGTCGGACATCATATTTTACCGCCAAATAAAATTCATCGACTCCAAAATGTTCACTACTCTGTTGAGATCCTCGTGATGGAACACATTCTTTCTGACTTCTGACTGTGCTACTGCAACCAAAGTATTTAATGAACACATCAGGTTTTGCACAAACACTTTAGCCCCGGAAAGGTCAAATCGCAGTTATGCGCGCGGTAGAGACAGGATTATTACTCCAAAAGAGCAATGTGAGCTCAAAAGTCTCAAATCACGGCACCGAAAAACACATGATTTCTCCCTTATTATGCAAATGAATGAAATGCTTGACGCTATGCAATATAAAGCCAAAAGGCTCAAGTAAATGAGGAAAAACGTGTGCTTAACAGCAAGGAGAAGAGCTGTGAGTAGATACAGTTATTGAAACGCAGGAACTGTACAAGAGACCCTATTATTTCAATAGTAACACGACAGAACAAAACCACCGTAGATGGTCCTGTTACAATATGTGCAGTCTTCAATTCATATTTTGCTGCATCCTTGCTGCTTCCACCTCTCCATGTAAAATCAAATACGTTTCTAACCCATGTTCCTGCTGATGCAGTAAAATACGCTTTCAGTTAGCTATTGTCAAACCTACTTATCTTCCTGGTCTAGAGGGTATTCACCCTGTTGCTCTCAAGCACAAAGGGGATGATATTCCTCTCTTTTTGCTCAATATTTATATACCTCCAACATTCTCCAATGGAAGAATTCTATAATTCAGCCTCGCTATAATGGTGGTTCGCGACAAGACACCGGCAAGTATCATCCAATTAACTACACTTCAGTTTGTTGCAGTGTTGGAAAAGATAATAATATGTCGCATGGCTGAAGCTTCATTACCACAAAATCTTATAAACCACTCCCAGCATGGGTTCCTCAGCAAACGTTCGTGCACGGCGTGTCAGTTGGAATATCTTGGCCAGGTTACAAAATCTGCTGACTCAGAGAATGCACTCAATAATATACTTTCGTATATGCAAAAAGCTCTTGGCCGTGTGCCTTATAAACATCTTCTGAACAAAGTGGCATCATTTGGTATACGTGTTCCATTGCTCACCCGCTGAGCCGCACACAGATGGGGAAAATAGGAGAGTACAGCTCAACGCCCAGATCAGTCACCAGTGGAGTGATTCAAGCAACCGTCCTAAAAACGTTACTCTTTCTTATGTATATAAATGACATATGTAAAGTTATCAAACACGGCAAACTATTCCCATTGATTGATGACATCAAACTTTTCTACATATTTTCTCCTGACGATCTTAATCCTTCTTCAGGAAGTATACGGGAGGACTTCATGTCATCAGAGTCTTGGTGTCAAACGTTGATGAAATTCTCAGCTAATAAATCCACCATCGTTGCACACGGTTGTCATATGCCAGAGGACATTATAAAGCTGGATGGTCATGGTATTTCAAATTCCAACTCAGTCCGTGACAACATTTCACAACGTCCGGACAATCAAAATCCCGTACTGGTTGAACAATTCACGAGGTCTGTGAAATTCCGTCAATTTTGAGGAAATAACGAAGTCCAGTCCAGAAGATCGTCCATTTCTCCGCAAAAATTGTGACCCTCCTACCTTCGTTCATCTTCACAAAAGTTTCTACATATTTTGCGGTAACCGTCTACATCAAATGATGGTGAAATTCTTCGACTGTTCATTTGCTCCATCCTGAATTTTTTTCTGGCATGACCTTGAACATAAGGCCAACGTTAACCTTGTGAAACGAGAATTGATGTCACTACTCAGCATTTTTTTTATCGAACACTGAAAATTTCGAGAACTATCGTGTTAGAAGCAAGTGAGCCAAATGCTTCTTCATAAACTAGAATTTTCCTCTATTATTATGTCCGTTTTGTAACTTTAGTTTCATAATAGGTGTATTGTACAATTAACAATTTTGTGTACGGTATGCGTTTCACGTTACCATGTGTATACTGATTACGCTTATCTGAGCGTGTTTCTCGCAGAAGCGTTGAGAAATATACCATTATCATTGTTATAACAATATTCAGATTGGACTACGAGATGAATGGGCAGACGATTCCTCACAAAATACACTTACAAAGCTGAAGGGGAGAATGGGTAGATGACCGTGGACACCCAAGTATCTGAAGGGAGGACCGAACTAGTTGCCAAACGACCACAATCCTGATCGATGCAATCGTTAACAAAAATAGACTGGACATATTTATATGACCAACCTGAGCCTAATGTACTCGTTGTTCCTTTGGCCGACGGTGCAATACAAGTATGCTGGTTACCCATCAAACCAAGGCAGCCAGCGCGTTTGCGGCTACACACATCGCAACGTTATATAATCATGTCACCACGGCCTATGGCTTCGATGGCTCCCTCGCGTACCGCGTGATTACTATGATTACAGCAGAATACTTTAAGATACCTTCACCGGTGAACGCCCACGAAGTTGTTTCCGTATGCGTATTGATGAAACATATTGTCACTGGCCACTGGCTAAAACGGTCAGTACACGTTAAGATATAACAGTGGCCTTCTCAGCACGATAAGGGCCAGCCAATGACTACGTGGGCATGACTGAAACGCATCCATGCTGGCAAATGAACCGGAATATGTGATGATCTGTCGGCGGACTCTGTCCCATGAACAGTCAAGACAAGTTCTCTCCCACTTTCAAACGTCTCTGTCAATATTCGACCAAGAAAAACGGTCCGAACTCAGCTTGAGAGTGAACCGAATGTTGAGATTAGGCCCGCGGTAACTACCGGTAAAAACAGAGCCTCTGAAGTTTACTACAAAAGATAGTCGAGGGCTGACCGTCGTGGTATAATATATGGTTGTGCCCTCACAGTTGGCTGGAGGCATCCCTCGAGGTCTCGGCAAGTATGGTTTGGTTTCCAATAAAAGACGAAAAAGGTAATGGCGTAAAAGATAGCCCTGCAAATCTCAGCCGAAAGTGTTGTGTCGAGTTCGCATTCGTTGAAGCATACCAAATGAAGCCAGTAAACCTGGGCATGATCGTTCAGGACCTACTATCAAACGGCGTCAACGGTTAACTGATATGTATCGACCTGCGAAATGCGAAATGTAGCTCCGTCTACACACGTGTGTGACACAACAGCACCTGCAGACAAGCATCTTCAGCTTCGGGATGTGCGATGTTGGCCGGAACCGGCTAAACAATAAATAAATCTGCGGGAGTCATTGGGAGAGTAAACGGGAAACAGGTGGTTAAAGGGGTTGATCTGTTCAATGTCACGCTGCAATCAAGTGCATCTTTGAACAGTGGGCCATGACGAGCTAAAAAAGTGTAGGATCGGCCAAGGCAGATCATAAAGCAAGAACAAAACTTTTCTGAACGCTATTGGGTGAGTTGTTTCAGCGAATTCTAAAAACTTCAGCTGTAGACACTATCTTACGCTCCACTACCCTCAACCGGGTGGACTTAACTCGGTAGACTGTGCGAAATACGTTCATCACATTGACAGAATGTTTCAACTCCACCAGATGCGAAAGCATTAAACTACTGACAGAGTTACTTACGCCACTGTTGACAGAAGCTGAACGATGTTCACGGATTCGTTCAGGTAAGTGCCTGGTCATGCGGCTGATGCAACTGGTACCACGGTAACAACTAGATGAGTATACACAAAACAAGGCAGCCGAACGGGGCACGTTATGATTTGGGCGTGCTCACAAAACTGGACTAGACGCAAAATAGGCATGCAGTTTAGCAGAGCAAAATGTATTAGCCGCCCTTGTGTGTCTACGTGTGATGGCTTCAGCTAGCGTATCACCTTGAAGGCGTAATCTGCTATGTAATGATAATCATAATCATGATATATTTCTCAACGCTTCTGCGAGAAACACGCTCAGATAAGCGTAATCAGTATACACATGGTAACGTGAAACGCATACCGTACACAAAATTGTTAATTGTACAATACACCTATTATGAAACTAAAGTTACAAAACGGACATAATAATAGAGGAAAATTCTAGTTTATGAAGAAGCATTTGGCTCACTTGCTTCTAAAATGATAGTTCTCGAAATTTTCAGTGTTCGATAAAAAAA
>JTDE01008260.1:0-18871 GCA_014338405.1 Paragonimus skrjabini miyazakii | reverse complement strand
CTCAGTCCTCTCCTAATGGCCCCTTTGACCTGTACATAGCTAAAGAAGGCTTCAGGGTTCTAATGGTGGTTCTTGACAAGATTCATTCCAAACTTTTTCCTGCATTCATTTTGTACTTCAGAATCTTTTCTAGCCGCCTTATAGTGACAAAACCCGATGTACCCCCACACTGTTTGTATACAGCGCAGGCTTTCCTTTTGCGTCTCAGTGCCTTTTCGACCCTATTCTTCCGCCTTAGTGGCTTGCCTTTATGTCTGCTGCGTTTTAGTGGTGCATGCGTGTCAGTTAGTTGCATAAGATTGTCTTTACGTATGGCTCAAGCTTTGTTGACATCATTGGTACCATGACAATCTATCCAACTTAAATTCTTCACATCCGACCTTAGTCGTTGTATATTCATGCTTTTAAAGGATCTACGATATTTGACAGGTGGGTAGCGTAAACACAACTAAATTTCAGACGTGTGATTCCATGGTCACTCTTGCCCAAGGGTGTTCCGTCCTTCAAGTCCGAAACGTCGTTGGGATTTATTGTTATAACAAGATCCAAAACTGTAGCAATTTGACCTCCCCTCCGCCTAGTGATTTCATTGACATTTTGAAGTAATGCCTTCTCGTTTAGAAGATCCAACAATGGTTCAATCGTCCAATGGGTTGTAAACGGAAGTAAGAAGTTGTAGCTTTTGAGGATTCCGTATCCCGCTGCGTAGAATCTCAGGGTGTTCAGCAACAGGCTGAAATGGAGAAAAGATGTATAGTATCTGAACTAATGCAATAGATGTCGGTCAAGGCGAGCCTTGAAAATTGCTACAAAGCTGGCAGAAACAACATGGTCTGGTAGAGTATTTCAAGCCTTGCAAACGCGCAATGAGAAAAAGCTGTCTGCATTCAAGTCTGTTATGTTGGACCCCTAGTTTTAGGGGGTGGCCCCTCAGTGTCACGTTACTCCCTTTGTTGAGCATCAGGTGGCAAGGATGTTTTGGGGCGGCATAATCAAAAAGGTTGATACCAAGTCACCTCTAAGCTGACGGTACTGTGAGGAGTACATGTTCAATGAGTTAAGCCTTTCCTCGTATGGTCTAGTTTTCAGGCCCCGGACTGACTTAGTTGCTCGTCGTTGTATCGTCTCCAGTAGTAACTTGTCCTTTTGAAGATGCGTTGGCCAGATTACAGTTCAATTCTCCAGATGCGGTCAAACGAAACTGTCATAAAGAAGCCGAAAACAATTAAGTTTGAACTTGTGGAAAAGAAGTTTCAATAACGGCAGGATGTTGCTAGCCTTTTTTGCATTTGTTTCAGCGTTCGCAGAGCTTGAGAGAGCATGCGAAACAGTGCATCTTAGATCTTTCTCGATAGGAACCGTCTGAAACGGATATCCGTCGAGGCAATGAGTGGTATTCATAGGGCCGCGAATGTGCACAACTTTCCACTTACCAGCGTTGAATTCAAGTCGGTTCACTCGAGACCACTTGAAAAGAATGTTGAGGTATTTCCGTAAAATGACAGAATCATCGGCTGTGTTGGCGGCTCGACAAATGTTGACGTCGTCCGCGAACGCCAGTGGCGGAGAGGTGACTGAGAGTGGGAGGTCCTTGATGAATATCGAAAATAGCAATGGGCCAAGAATTGAACCCTGGGGTACTCCATTGAGGCTAGGCCTGCAGGTAGAGAAAACACCATTATCGCTCACTCAGTAGAGACGGTTAACAAGATGCGATACAATCCACTGGAGAAGATTGCTTCGCACCCCATAATGGGAAAGCTTGCCGATCAAAACAGAATGATGCACGCGGTCGAATGCCTTAGCAAAGTCGAGATATACGACGTTTATTCCATTACCCTGATCAGCTGCTTTCGTCCACTGGTCGGTGGCTATCAGTAGATTTGTGATACACTAACGGCCCTTGCGAAATCCGTGTTGCACATTGGAGAAGAACTCGTGAGAGGTGAGATACTTATAAAGCGAGTCGTATACAAACGCCTCTGAAATTTTTGAAACGCCTGACAGCAATGCAATTAGTCTGTAGTCACTGGGGCAATTTCACCTATCACCCTTGAAAACGGGTGTAATGCCCGCGAGTTTCCAACTACTGGGTACTGTTCCCTGGGAAAAAATATTGCATAATCAGTAGGTTAAGTGGGTCAGCAAGCCATTCTGCCGCTTCTCGCAGGGCCTTGGGTGGTATACCGTCGAGGCCAGTAGGGCTGTCCTTAAGGCACCTGAGTTTAGCCAATACCGCTGTGGAGGAGGTATCCACAGTGTGCCATCGATTTAGGTGTAAAGACGAACCTAAGGAACTGGTGACGACTGCGCAAAAACACTGCTGTTAAACTCAGCAAATACATCAGCGGTCTCCATATCAGAGCTAGTAAGGACTGATGGGCCTAACAGTTGTGGAACTCCGGCTTTTGCCTTGCGAGTTGATGCAACAAATCGGAAAAGGCTGTTCGGATCAGCGATAAACCGTTCCGTAAGACGCTGTTGATATTGAAGAAGGTCGCAGCGAATTACCGATGTGCACCGATTCCTTAGGGCAGCGTATGTGTTTTGGTCGACTTCGGATCCTGATAATCGATAGCACCTCCAAGCATACCACTTCTTCAGAGTGAGTTTAAGTGCACTAGAATGCAATTGACTTAGAGGCTTATTCCGTTTGGAGCCCAATAATGGTGTAGATTCACCTACGGCTGCAGAACGATGGCAGTAAGCTTCTCACAGAGATCATCTACAGAATGCGGTGGGGTGTAGTTCGCCCATGACTGCATTTCCCAGTAGCCACGAAGTTCACCCACGTCCATTTTCCGGAGATTTCTGCGATTGCTCGTCGTTGAGTTGACCAGATTTGCACCACAAATGAAGTCAAATAAGACGACTGCGTGATCACATAGTCCGAGTGGTGCGGTGAGTGTGAGGTTTTCTACCATCAACTCTTCGTTAGTGAATAGGTAATTCAGTCGCGACGGATTATGACCAGTATGCCACCGTGTGAAACCAGATATGTGTTCCGTAAAACCTAATGCTCCGACTGTGTGGAAAAATCGTGCAGAGATTGAATTTTAAGTGCCTGTGTACGAGCAGGCCGAGAAGTTGATTTTGGGTACGTTGAAATCGCCCATTAAGAGAATGTGGGAAAATCCTAGAGTGGGTAAAACATCCCATTCAGGTAATAACGTTTCGTCGTCGGAATTATCCGAAGATGAAGGACGACAAATGACCCCCACTATATAGCGTTCCCATCCGTTTAAGTGAACCGAGAACCAAACCGTTTCTTGAATCGCGGCAAGTACTGGAGTGATAAAAAGGAAGACTTGAAGAGAAGTGTGGATATAGAAGGCCGATACAGAAGGCCTCCATCTTCAGTTTTATCTGCACCAAAGATAACCATTTCCTCTAGAGCGATTTCAGTATCCAGGTAGGAAGTGCTCAGCCACGACTCCGTTATGGCCACAGTCCGGGGCTATGTGGTAGAACAAAGTTCGCGAAGCTCAGTTAATTGATTTCCTAAGCCAAGCGCATTTGTGTACATGTATCTTGCAGATTTAATAGTAAACGAATGAACGTTCTCGGGCGATTGTGAATGGGGGGTTCATTCAAAACGCAACGCTGATGGAGGTCGCCGAATCCACAGGAGCCGGCTGTAGTGATTTTTTTAAGGTCCTTAACTTCTTGATAGGAACCTCTAGGCGACTGACAGGCGTGCGGTGATTGACTTCTAATAAATCTCGTTCCTCTTTAGAACGATCGTGGTGAAACAAAATCCCACCAGGGATAAGACGACGTCGATGTCATAACCGCTCCAGTATATGCGATGCCATCTCATGCGAGGTGACAGTAATTTTGAGGAGTCGTGGTCGGAATTCGTCCGACTCCAGCTTGGGTCGCAGGATTCGATGAATACGTTGAACCTGGACGTTGATAAGTTCAAGGGCAGTTGACAGGAATCGCCACTGATTCTTGCCATGTTCCAGGTCGTTAGTAGTAGAATCGGGGACACTCCGAATATTAACATTGCGAAATCGATCAAGGGTTCCAGGTCCCTCATGAGCGAATTTTCGCCTCTGGTCTTCAGCACATGGTATATCAGGGTATACCCGGGCCCCGGAGTCATCGAGCAGCTTATGTGCCACGAGAAGAACATCTGTCAAGTTAGATGACGAGAGCACGACCCTTGCTAGCCGAGGTTTGTCAGCATGTGGCGAATTTAATTCCCTCGCCAACCTCGTGATAGAAGTTGGGGCGCTTGGATTTATGCCCATCTTAGTGCAGAGATTAACTCAGAGCTTACGATCATGATCGTCTCGCAGCTTTAAGCAGCTGGCGGGACATTCAGGAAGGTTTTGAACAATAACAAAATCTTCCGGAGCAGATGAGCTCAACCGTTTGGGAGCGACTGCGTTGGTGCCCCTGGAGAATTTCGCTGAAATTACGCAGTTATTAACGTAGCTCTCCCAAACAGCAACATCGGGCTTCTTGGGTAGTATCGAGCAAATAACCTCGGAATTCGGTCGCTTTTGCTTACACGCTATTGCCGGGTTGACAGTAGTAATGGGCGTGTGCGTTTGTGTGGCAACCGGGTTGACCTTCTTTGACTTCGCTTCTGAGGCAACTGACGCATAGGATGCCGTGCCTGTACCACTTGCACTGCATACCTTACTGGCTACAGCCCGTGACTCAGGGATGTCACATCCACTGGTAAGGTGCCTGTTTCGGAACTAAGGGCCTGCCTAGCGGTTCTACAACTGGGACAAACAAGGTGGATACAATCTAGCTGTGTTGTTGTTAACACTTTGTACACCTTGTTTGACATGCCTGGACACGAGGTGTGAAACCATGAGTCACAGAGCAAACACTGCATGGGGTGGTCCCTCGCGTGGACAACATTTACACAAGTTCCACAGCTGGATCTTTTCACCATCTCCGGGGCGACCGCGCGAATAAAAATGGGTTAATTCGACATTCTCGAAGTCTATAGGTTATGGACGCGGTCAAATATCAATAAAACAACGCGGACAGAAATTCGGATTCACAGTATTCAAACTTCGCGCCAACTTAGATTTTTTGCGATTTCGGCGATTCGTTCATGGGTTTGAGGTTGGAGGCCCAAGTCACCCGGATCCAGTCAGTTAGTCCGTTTCTATGTCAGCGGTTTTCTGTTGACCTAAAAAACTTTCATTGAAAACAAGGTGTAGTGTATTGACCTGGAGATTTCACTTGCTTGCCTGCGGTATGATGTGTGAGATAGTTCCAAAGCTTATAGTTGCATATTGTATCTAGGGTATTAAGAAAGTTCGCTTGATGCATGTTGTCCGATTGTTTGTCTGCATACCATGTGACTACGGCGCGAACCCGGACGCACATGTGTGTCACACACTTACGGTTTAATCGCTTGTCGACGGCCGGTCTTTAGCCTCTCCAGCTAACTTACGTGTCGGTGCCATTTTCTAGCGCCATAAGAGGCCCTTATTGTATTTCGAGTAATAAATATCCGGTCTCTTCTCTCGATGACCTTTTGTATTTCGCGTCTAGTTAATTCGTACCTGGGGAAAACGACTTAGTGCGCCGTGCACCAAAGTGGCACCGCTCTTGGTGGTTAAATTGAATACCAAGAACAGAGTAAAATACTAATCTAGCAAAACAGGGTAAAATATTATTCTAACAACTTCATAAGTTAGTGAGAATTTAATAACACTTTGAAGCGGTCCCTAAAAGAACAGCTAGCAACCTCCAATGGAAGGTCGATCCAGTGGTTGATAACCCTATAAAAGAAGAACTGTTGCCTAAGTAGGGTCCTGGGTAGAGGCTTACAAAGCTTGTAGAGTTTCATTATTTTGTACTTAATTTTGTTGACATTGCGCAACTACTGTATCAGACCACACTGTACACTTTTGTTTGACTTGAGTAAAAACAAAAACACATCACGTTTTCGAATAAACCCTGCTACACGTGCTTGCTGGTTCTTCCTACGAAGCCGGTGGTTGCCTTCCGGTTTAAAACATCCTATTTGTTGGATTAACTTCCAGCTCTGTTACTTCGCATCCTCAGCTACGCTTGAAACAATCCGAATACTTTCCAGCGTCATTGGACGCCTCACTAACATTGTCAGACTTTGGTGGGTCAATTTCTTGACTTCATTCGTTATTGTTATATCCAGACTTATTTTAGTTCACATATCTGTCCCACTACAAGCTCCCTGCCGTGACCCCTTCAACTGTTATCAACTACTGTGATAAATAACTGGTGCACGAGTTCTGTGCTGAAAAAGAAGTGCGTAAGGTTTAAGTCGCCGCGGAGTCTTCGAAATTCAGGTGGATAAAGATAAAAAGTTGCAAGACGAGACCCATAAGAGAAATGCCACAAGCCAGTGACCATTTTTGTGGCTACTCGCTGGATACGCCCGATGACGAGTATGTCCTTCTTCAAACCTGTGTATACGACTTGATTTGCGTACTCAAGCAATAGTCTTATATAAACTCTGGGGAGCGATTGAAAAGCATGCCTGCCTATTCGAAGAAAGGCTCGTTTTAGTACTTCCGAACTATGAACGGAACGGATATGGGAAAACATATTGTGCGTTGTGCTGATGTTCTTTATTAAGTAATTTTTTGGTTAAGCCACAACGAGTTAAAAACCAAAAGTAACCGGTTAAGCAACGTTTCGACCCTCTCGGAGAGCCTTTATCGCGCGATTTTAATCAGAAAATTTACAATATTTAAGCTTCAAATTAGGCAGTCATCAACTAGCACATGTTTGTGCCAGGAAAGGATGTAATCCAGCGAATAACCTCTTCTTAGATCCCATAGGTTTCTATCTCATGTACAAGAGGACAATGTGGGACACGAGCGAATGCCTTAGCAAAGTCGGAAAAGATAGCATCCTGGATATGGTCATTGTCCTCGGCGTCTATCAGGCTATCCATGAAGGTAAGCATATTGGTTATGAATTACCGGTCGGGAAGAAAGCCCAAGTCAGTAGGAGAGAAGATTATTTGAGATGAAATGCTTAAGGATGGCGCGTTTTAACAGGCGCTCTATTACCTTGCATGGGACGTTGGTGAGGCTGATCGGCCGATAACTAGCACGGGAATGACGATCTCCTGCCTTAAACGTCGGCGTGAGAGCTTCCAGATAAAAGGATGCATTTTAATCTATAAGTGTGCAGCGGACACCTTACCTTTTCTGTTACCTTGGCGTGTTAGTCAGGCTTGTATGCTGTTTTGATCTGGCGGGCTGTGCTGACTGCGACTTCGGTCCTTGCAGGCTCAACCATATCAGACTGGCTAAAACAGAGCAGCCAAACTGAAGGCAGATGTCTGCGTTAGTTGTGTAGGATACTGTTTGTGTTCTGTCTTAATTTGGTTTGATGATTGTTATTCCTGGTTTGGTTCTGCGTGTATGCCCGATAGGTTTGTCTATGCAATATTATTGTTAGTGTTTGAGTGTCCTGAATTTCTTGGGGGTGTAAATGTCGTGTCTGTTCTGGGTGGTTGAAGGTGATGCGAATGTGTGCGCATGTATCACGTGCTGCACTGCGCTGCAGATTGTCGGTCCAGAGGCCTCGGTTGAGGGGCCTTAATAGCTCTCCTGTCTAGGTCTGGGCGTCCCGGCGATATCCAAAGCCCACATATATCATGACGGTACAAAATAAACCACACTTCATACTGTATCCACCGTCGCGCAAGGTAAACCTGATCACTCTATCTGCTGCATGAAACAGAGGGGATAGATGAAAGTTTGCTACTGCCAGAAAAACCATCATACCGCCCGTCAAAAGTGAGTCCCCGGGCAGATAATTTTAATCGATGTCTCAGCAGCCCTGGGGACGCATGACGTTCTGTGTTGTAACATGGAATATGCGTATGCAGCTTGATCGATGCCGCTCCAAAAAAAGGCCGGAACGGCGCACCGCATTAACCGCGATGGAACTGCGTATCTGTGGAATCGATGTGGCGACCTCGAGTGAGAGGAAGCTTGCAAACCAATGTGAGTTGCGGAAAGCAGGTACCGGATACACCTTCCAATGAACAAGTTACAATATATACTGTGCTCGCCAGCATGTTGTCCGCTTTGCAGTCGCTGATCACATCAATGACTTGCTGATAAACGAACCGTGTGGTACCAGCCTACGTATCACATCTATACGCTTGCGAATTGGTCAATGTGTGTGTGCTACAGCTGTTAATATTTATGCTCCAACTATGTCACCACGATGACACAAAACTGGCTTCATGATCAGCTGTTCCCCACCATCCAGTCAGCACCAGTGAGTGACGGATTGCTTGTTCTGGGCAACCTGAACACTCGAGTAGGGCGCGACTCGGCAGCCCGGTCGGGAGTCCTCAGACGTCATGGCATTGGTTCATTCAACGAGAACGATGATCGTCTACTTCATTTGTGTTTTACTCGCCAGCCGGCTATCACCAACAACTGAGTCCAGCAGGGTGCGATCGACATCACGACTTGAACTCATCCACGAAGTTGTCACCACCACTTGCTTGATCACGTGATTGTGCGGCACAGCAAAATGCGTGAAGTGCCTATCGGGCGGATGGCAGGATGCTCTGAATGTAGCACAGACCATAGACTGTTTAGGACCAAATTGCTGATCCATGTACACAAGTCTGTTTATTGTAGACCTTCCGGACTGGGCAATTGCGAGGTAAATGCTGCTTTTCAAAATGCAGCTCCCCCTCGTCTGCATGACGCTGTTGTATTCACCTGCCCAGATGATATGTGGCAGTTCGTCAAGGAACGGATCACTGCAGCGGCCACCGAAACAATGGCTGTGGAACGTCAAAAAATCGCGGACTGGTTTGACGACAACGTGGTTATTTCTGAAATGGTACGAGAAAAGAATAAGCGTTTGCTGTCTCAACACTTGACCCAGTCAATGAAGCAAAGAGGGCCACGTTCCGAAATACCCGCCGTCAACTCACCGAACGTGTTTGCGGGGTCAAGGGCAAATGGTGAAAGAAGCAGGGTGAACACATGCAGGCGAAGACGGACTACCAGGTGAGATCCTGAAGTGTGGCGGACCGGCGATAGAACGTGCACTGCTCCAGCTGGTTCACTCCACCTGGGAGAACGAGGTAATTCCGCAAGAAATGAAGGATACCCTTATTGCACCCTTGTTCAAAGATAAGGGTAGCAAGCAATGCCCCGACAGCTATTGGGACGTGAGTCTACTAATCTACGCAGGCACAGTGCTTGCCAGAATCCTTCTGAATCGACATAATACGGAAGTCTTGCAGACAAGTGTTCCGGAGCAATAATGTGGATGCCGGGCGGGCAGGAGTACGATCAATCTGGTGCTTGCTGCTCGACAACTTCAAGAGAAATGCCGGAAACGAAGCTAGCCACTGCGCATGGACTCCATCGAGGCCTTCGATTCCGTGGCCCGCGGGGCGCTCTGTACGGCGCTTGGTTGGTTTGGATGTCCAGGTATATTCGTCAACTTGATTAGATTGTTGCGTGTGGGCAATAGGGCGAAGGTGAAATCGTGTGGATCTACCTCTGATGATTTTGACATTGTCACTGGCGTAAAGCCGGGTTGTGTGCTAGCTCCAGCCCCATTTAGTTTATATTCGACTGCCATGTTAACAGTTGCTTTCCAGAACTCTGGGAAGGACGACGCTGAGTACCGGACGGATGGGTGCTTGCTGACTATTCGGCGTTTCGGCGCTCCAACCCGGTTACATACCTCAGCGATGTGTGAGTTCCTATTCTCAGATGACAGCGGATGGTTGGCACACATTGATAAAAACTGCAACGCCTGGCTACGACCTTCTTGTCCGCGACAACAAAGTTCAGATCAGACATAAATACACTTAAGACGTCTTTCTTGCTTCAGCCTTCTCCGGTCGGTGGTGCGGCTTCTGCACTTGTTCCTGAAACTCTAATCAATGTAAATATTTTCGACAGCCGCGCAAATTTGTTCTACTTGGGTAGCAATCTGTCCACCGATATGTCTATGAACCACGAGTTAACAGCTCGTGTAGCAAAGACTAGTGTTGCTTTTGAACGTCTCGAATGACGTATTTGGGAAAACTACAGCCTGAGGCCGAGCGCTAAGCTCTTTGTCTATCGCTCATTGGTGCTGTCTATACTGCCGTACGGCACTGAAACGTGGACACTGCATCGGGGAAACGTGCGTTATCTGAGCCGCCTCCACGTGCAATATCTGATGCAAATTTGCAGTATTCCGTGGTTGGACATGGTCCCAAGCACCGATTTACTGCACCCAGTTGACACAAACGTGATGGAAGCCATGCTGACGCTGAATCACTTCGTTGGCTAGGCCACATCCGTCAGCTGGGCGATGACCGTTTTCCGAAGCAGCTGCTGTGTAGAAAACTGAAATCAGGCGAGCGAATTCCTAGTGGTCGGAATCTGAGATGCCAGGATGTTGTGCAAGTAACTAACCAGCGCATCCATAGTGTATTGTTGTAGAAGGAATGGCGAATATGTTAGGCTCAGGTGGGTCATATCAGTGTATGCATTCTATTTCTGTTAATGATTATTTAGACCAAGTCCATGGTCGTTTGAAAATGTTGTTGTGTTATACCAGCTTGTCCTCCATATAGTGATGCGCTTGATGAAAATCGGATTTTCTTCTCGGCAACAAGTAACGCGGAAAATCTCGGTCCCGAAAATACCGCGGCCGCCTTCGTAATTTGCTCCTAAGACAAATCAAAAGCCGCGTGCAAAAAACAGCTTTGTTCCACCCCAAAACCTGTGAGACAAGGAAAAAGTTACAAGACATTTATATGGTGCGTAGTGACCTAAAAAATCCTGGAATCAGAAAATTGAAAGACAATTACCTAAAAAATAATTAAGATCACTAAGCAACCGACAAGTATGGCAGAATAAATGTCGGGCAGGTAAAAAATACCGAAGGTTACCCCTGGACTCTTGACACTTCCTTCCATTCTGATGGGTTTACTCGCTTTTCTCGAGCAAGACGGTTGCTGACATGCAACTAATACGCTCCTCTTCTCAGAAACTTTGGTGTCTGCGATCGTTTACACACTCTATTCTACAGCTTTGTTGGTTTATTGTATAACTAATGGCTGGCCTGTTCATCTCGTGGTTCAACCTGAATTTTTCATCCTTATCCTCCCTGGAATGCAATAACGTACACTCGTATACTGAAATGATTTTTGTATTATATTCGTCCATATATTTTTTCTCAGTTTAGATCATGTCGCTGAAGTTTCTCTCGTACTGTTTACTTTCCGAGAGATAAGGGTTTTCTTATCATGCTAGCCATTCAATTGGCTAACCAACACTGGCCGGCTGGACACAAAGGCATCACTCACACACCTACTGGTCCTATTCCATCGGGTTTACACCAGATACGTGATGTGTGAGTGAAACCGCAAGTGGTGCGGCGCAAGCCACTTGGGGTGATGGTTTCAAGCGCAGGCGTTCTTTAACTTTGGACATTGTGACAGCCTAATCTGTTTCGGACGCCGCCAACCATGTAGCGGACAAGTGTTTCACCCTCGTCCACTACCACTTTAAAAATCCTTCCCTGAAGAGCAATCGAAGTCTAGTCCCAGCTGACAACGAACTGAAATAATGCAGCGGAGCTTGAAAACAATGCATAAAATCCAGCCATGTACGGAGATATAAGTTGTTTGCTTTGACCTGACCTAGAGCCGACGGGAGCAACCGAGAAAATAAAGCTAGGGAATGCGAAGGGGGCTCCAGATGACATGGAGGCACTCAAAAGCGCGCCGGGCACCTTCGAGTGTCTCAAAAACATTCAGAAACGTTGCGGTTAAATGACCTTGAAGAATGGAACAATATATTAATAATCAGGACGCGGCCGAACATTTAGTTGCACGACTGAAGAAAGTGGCACCAATTTTGCACCAGGCCTTCTTTGAAAGTGACATACAGCATCATGTGTACGAAACAGACAAGCCAGGAAACACGATTGCAGCCGGGATCTTTATAAAAGCCGCACGATTTGCGGTCACTACTAGTTCGTTCACAACACGGGATCACAGTCGGTAGCGATACACACGAGTATATTCTGCTGTTGGACGGGCGCGAAACAAGAGAATAGTTTGTCACTAATATGGATTTCTGCCCTAAAATGTATGCATCTTGACTCTCAGACTAACCCTGTGGATGATAATTATACGTTGGGTAAGGAATAGTTACAGCAGTGACGGCAAATTTTGGATGAAATTTTGAGCAACTTGAATCCAAGGTAAGTTCAGTATCAAGGAGAATCATTCGAACAATCCCCTCACAACTGATCTTGGGGGAGAAGTGGTCGACATATAAAACTTTCTTTCAAACGTTGTGTCTGTTCTGATCAGCTCAGTGTCCCCACTCTCTCTATCCAGAAGCCTGGACGATCATGGCTTTACCTTAACAAGTGGCTGGTTATACTGGCCTACCTTCACGGTTAGTTGTCACTCATCTGATCACCTCTTAACGGTAGTCGGGTCTCCTTGCGTGCACGAACTGTCAGAATTTTCTACAACCTGTACATCATCGGCAAAAATGTAGCAGGGACACTTCAGGGTTTCAGTGAGATTATTTGTGAAAATTAAAAACAGTAAAGTTCCAGGCAGTGAGCCTTGAGGCACCCCAATAACTACCGACTATTCTGTACACCACCCTGCTATCCCTAGGTGAGAAGTGCGATTCACCATGAAGTCCTGTATCCATCACACCGGCCTTGAAAGAAGACCGAAGGTCTCTGGTTTGATTTATAGTAGTCGGTGGTTCGCCGAATCGAATGCTTGTCTAAAGTCCACGTTGCAAACCTTGACTTCTTCCCGTCCATCCAACCTTTTCGTGCTTCCATCCAGGAAGCATACCAGGTTGGTGGGACTAGACGTACGCCGCACGAACCCATGTCGATCTACAGCGAGAAGCTTATCCCAGGTGAGATGACTCACAGTCTTGCCCTTAATTATTCTTTCCTTCGTGTTTGACAGGATTCAGTCAAAAGAACTGACGATGGAGTCTTCTTTATATTTTGCAACAAGAATCCACGATGGCAATAACCGTGGGAGCAGCGGCAGCCACATCGCGACAGCAACTGCCTCAACTCGGTGAAACGTATCTGGAGCTGCTCGAGAGGTTGACGTAAAAGCTGCTTGCACGGTGTTCGGCTGCCGGCAACATTTCACACCCACACCCACTGATCGGGTCGATTGGAAAATCATTCTCGGAATTTCACTTTGATCAGCCCTCTGGAACCCAATTCAGTATCTGGTATCGGAAACATTAGAACGCATTTAACGTTGAGATGGCCATTGTCCACGATGCCCATTGTATCCGGCTGCTACTGTACACATTGGTTGCCTCGAAGTTCGAGTGACTTACGGAATTCCTTCTGCCAAGGAAAGCGCGCGGTATCACTTACAGTGAAATAATCAGGTGTGTTGATATTACTTAAGGTCGGTTGCATTATTTTTGAGATTTCTGTGCTTTGTTTGATTGGCGTCGAAAGGTGGCCATGTGTTTCACTATCTCCCTTAAATACACGGCATTAATCATCTCCATTCTTACATCAGCTACTGCGGCCGTTTCCTTACTCTTATTCAGTCTGAGCCCTGTATATTTCTAAATCCAAGAGTGGACCTTTTCCTTCTGCATGTTTTCTTCAGTAACACAATATAATACTCGGAATTAGGGACTTTGAATAAATCGAGTAGACTTTTTCCACACACAATTCCTATGATTTCCCGATGCGTGAACAATCGTTTTGGCTCCAACCCAACCAACGACCGTTCGTTTGAGTGATCTCAGTTACGCTTTATTGTCCCTTATTGGTGCATGGTGTCTAGTCGTCGACTTCTTGTACCAGCGGACCTTATTTCAAGTTCTGAGATTTCTTCACATTCGAGGTGAGAGATTTGATTTTCTTGTGTATTTGTTCAGTTGGTACCGCACTCAATCCGGCTTTTACGAGCGCATTCTCATTAATCGTTTAGAAGTTGGACTCTCTTCCCTGCCGTTGGAATTTGTTGTAATTGGCTGTACGGCCTACGAGCGTGCAAACAAAAACGGAATAATGATCAATGAAACGGCAGATAATAACACGACGATTAACGGTAATGAGCAACGAGTACAGACTGTACGCGGTCAGTTAGTCTCTACCCATCCAACTCACCCATCCGAGGTCACCTCACGAACACAGAAAAAGACTGACCTTCGAACAGAGCTTTTTTATGTCACTCACTCCGAAGACAACATTGTCCCAAACCCGTTCGTGTTTATAGGGTTCGTAACTGGCAAGGAACAAGGACCATACAAAGGTCTGGACGGTGCAGTCTAAGAGTGTCGTCTGGATGACAACAACAGTTTTCATGAGGGTTTAGGTTGATCGTGAAGGTCGGAGCAGTGCGAAACCACGGCAAAGGTAAAGGTCACTCGCAAGTGAAATTTGTTAGTCTCACTTTCACACAATATGTTCGATGAACTGCCGATTTCCCCGACAGCTTCCTTACGAAGATTGGTAGTAGCTTATCTTCTTCCGATCAACCTGAATAAGAGACGGTGGTCGGCGTTATCGATGACTCCAACGTCTGGGAGCACGACTTGTCTTGGCAGCCGACAGGGGTAAGGTTGACGCTTCGGGAATCTCGAAAGTATCCAGGAGTGGGTAAAACGGTATGGTCTCTTGGTCGTCTCGGATTTCTTCAATGACACTGTGGCGAGGTCGGAGTTGATTGCGATGGCAGACGCAAGTGTCCCCCGCAACGGAAATCTCATAATGCATCTTGCTTTGGCGTCCCGTTATCAAACCTTCCGCCCACTGATTGTGATCTGATCGAAAACCACGGTGGCAGACAGGCGACTGAACTGCTAACGGAGCGTGTTCGTCTAAAGAAAATTACCTCCGTTCTAACTGCTTCGTCGGGATCATGGAAGTCAGCGTGGTTCGCAGTTTACGACCCATAAAGGGTTCGGCGGGAGATTGGTTATTACTCACCAACTTGTTAAGAGTCGTCCGGTAGACAAACAGGAATTGCTGTAAGATTTATTCAGACGCCCCTTCCCCGCATAATTGAAGAACGACACATTTGAGTGTCGATAGTGTCGACAGAACACTTGCGCTGTCTGCCCGTTGGACTGCCGATGTTACGAAGGCGACAAAACGTGTTCAATGGCGTTGCGCCGGCAGAATTTTCCAGAAGGATTGTACATGAATTGGGTACCACTGTCAGACACAATGGTTTCGGTGAGGCTAGGACTATTGAACGGTCACTGAAGAATTTTGTTAGTAGCAGTTGCTGTTGGTGGAGTCATTGATACGACCTCAGGAGGGAGGACGCCTTGTTTATCAGATAGTTTTAATTCTCGGTTCACGAGTGTCAAGGCGGCGTATGGCACCGGTCTATTCGGACGGAAGACGGGTTTAACTTCTGGAGATAAACTCATGATTGTTTGAGTATGAGGGCAGCGTCCAATATCTTTCTGAAACACTGGCACGAACCGTTGTACGATTTCAGTCGTCGCATTGCGTGGCGCAACAGGAGACCACACTTGATTGCATATTGTTTGAATTGGAAAATCGGACAGGCCAAGTTGTTCTAACCAATCGAGCCCGAGCAAATCGAGATTCGAACCAGAAACGTAACAGAAGCTGTCAATAGTCGTGCCTCGGAATTAGGCGCAACACTGCAATCGGCCAGTCAATTGCAAAAGTCTGCCGCAAGCGCTGGTGGCTGATTGGGACGTCTGTCGGATTGGAGTTCGACTAAGTGTTCTCCAGAGATTCTCCAGAATTACTGTAATATCCGACGCACTGTCCAACTGCAATCGAACTGAAAAGCCGTTAATCATGACCGACACGAACTTCCGTCGACCAGAAACGTTGACTTGGAAAGTTGTCATAAAGCTCAGAGATCTGCCAACCGATTTGGACCTGAGCCTCGATTGGGAAAACCACTGTTAATGTGCCGGGTTTGACAGAAGTCGTCCTTGTGCCCAAGTTGACCACACCGAGAGCAACGGTGCCGTCTGAGAGGACAGTCACAATGAAAGTGCCAGGCACCGCAATGCCTGAACGGGGATGGAGGCGACTTTTTGGCGTATGAGCGCAGAGGATGCGAGCCAAGTCCTGCGGGAAGTGAACCAGGGCCGGGATGCTGTGAGAGATTTTGGGTACGCGCGTTGTGACCGCAAAAGACGCTTGGCCTGAGAATTCGTTTGTTGCACAAACGCCCGTATAGGTCATGTTAAAAATCAAACCACAAACGCGTATACTCATTTGCAAGTTAAACATGCATTCACATCCATCATTGTCATTTGCCTTGGTGGAACTTCTGCCGAGCGCGTACACACTATTTCGATAGTCTCTTCTTGTCCTCCGTTTTCTTGGCATTAGCAGCATTCTCTTTTGTTCCTGAATGTTGCCTGTGGGTAACATACTACTCGTGAGTGGTATACCACTCACAACGAAACTGGCTGTCATACTACAGATGCCCAAACTGCATATAAGTGAGCCGAACTGTACTGCATGTACGGCACCATTGCCACGTTGGACTACTGCAGGGTCGTGCTTGAGGTTGATTAGGAGATGACGTACAGTAGTGAGTACCCGAGGCGTCCTCGTGAGATCTTGCTCAACCTTGTTCGGCAATCGAGTACGGATTTCTGCGTCTTCCGGAGAGTGGAGGCCGCAGATGAGAGGAAACTGATTGTGTGCGGCGGGAAGTTCGAATCCAACTCAGGTTGTCTCGTGCCATATTGCTTTTCTTTTCAACCACTGTGGTATAATCCAGTTCGGTTGCAATATTCCATTCTGTTTGGCATTTGCTTCATTACGTCACTCAAATTAGTTTGGTGGTCGCGCGTTATTTTGAACTTCTGACATTAATATTATTAACTGTGTTTGGGGGGCACCACCCCTATCCATCCGTTGTTGAGTATATCTCGCCTCATTTTCTTTCCTCATCCGTATCGATGTATACCTTGCATACGTGTTGAAACGGTCTGCGCGTAGTTCATGTTCAAAGCTAGTTCGCGCAAAAGACCACAAACTTCAGTGTTTAAGTTGTGACGCTTGGTTACACATTTCTTGCTTCTGCCTCTCTTTGGGGTTGTACCTAGTTCTGAGTGCGGCCAATCTGGACTGTATCCAACTAAATAGCGATGAATTTTGATCATCTGGGCGGCTGTTTAATAGTTCATTGGACGCTATTAGTAATTCGGTGCTCAGTGTTGGTGCAGCCACCGCGTCCAAAAACGGTGTTTCTGTCCATAGTTTGCACCTGCCAACACAAGAAGTAGAAATCACGCCTAAAGTTAGGGCAATCAAGTCAAAACAATTTCCGGCGTTAGCTGAAGTGGGTGGTGAGTCACCAGCTTCGACTATCAGTTACTCGCCTATACAAGCCGTAACAGACTTATCCACCAATAGGAGTCGTTCATCGGGTACAAAGTTTTTAACACCTATAAACGAAGTTTCCGGGAGCAAAGACAGGAAAACATGCACCATGGGATCCACGTGCTCTTTTCGAAATACTGGTATGAATAGCTCTCAGCTCAAAGGCATTGACACAAGGTCGAATATATTCCTTCAAGCTGCGACTGAGTCTACAGCCGCAACTACAGATTCTTCCCTCACAACACCAGCTGCAGCTACATTGCTGACACTCACTGAGGAACAACGTTCTCAGCTGACTAGGGTGAAAGTGAATAGTGAATTGCTGAGCACGAGGCTGGCTCACCTGGAGAACAAGTAAGAGGCAGCTGTGGGTAGAAGGATGAATGTCTTAATATGCGGTATTCCCGAACCGTACTTAAGAGACAACAAACAACGAGCATTTGCACTGAGACACCATCCGTATGGAAGGATTATCAGGAGATATCAAAATAGGTAGGGTGTTACGGGTGGGGAAATGGAATCGGCTGGTCAACGTATCAGGGGAAACAAGACCGGTCGTTTTGAACGTGGTACACTATTCTCATCGGCATCAGCTGTTCGCGAGGTCACTGAACATAACCACTAAGTCAAATAACAAATTAGAAATCTTTCCAGGCGCGCCAAATCCTGTTTCTCCGAAAGGTATCGTTTCTCGACACAAGCCGAAGGCATGGGACATCGATCAATACCTCCAGTTGACTCTTTCTCCTATTACGAACGAGTCCTGCACGAGCATACAGATTCCCCCGAGTATCTCACAGTCCCTAATAGAGCATCACAAACATGCAATCCGTCGCCGGCAAAAGTGGGATCCGCCCTCGAGTATACTTCCCGAAGGCTGCCAATCCCAGTATAAAAGACCCGATCGGTTGGAGCCCCAGCGTTTCAAAGCCTATTACACGAACGCCCGCAACGTCAACAACAAGTGGGGTGAATTGCTCGACGTCGCCGGTAGTTACGACGTGATTATCATCACAGAATTTTGGTTCAGAATGAATCCACAGTACGAGGGGCTGTATACGGAAGGATGTAGAAATTACAGACAAGATAAACCTGGCAGGAGGCAGGGAGGAGGGGTTTCACTTTTAACTGCCGCAAGATATGTGCACCTGCTGGGATCCTCTCAGTACACGGAACAATCAGCTGATAGAAGGTGTGTTGGAGCTGAGCACACAGGCTATCCCAGTCGTATATGTTTACCGCAGTCCAATGCAGCAAGTTATCGAGGATACGAAGCTCATATCTCTTCTGACGGTCATCACTGCTAAACCACACTCCCCGTTCATTCTTGGAGACTTCAACGCCATTGGCATCGACTGGGAGAAGGAAACAGTCTCTGAAGGAAGCTTCGAAGCAGACCTATTAAAATTCCTCCGTGACAACATGTTACTTCAGCACATGAGATGTAACTCACGTTTTAGAATAGGGCAGGTCTCCTCACTGCTTGACCTAGTGGTAAGCAGATGCAAAAATC
>JTDE01008259.1:8623-23743 GCA_014338405.1 Paragonimus skrjabini miyazakii | reverse complement strand
CCACAGAGGCTTGCCTTTATGTCTGCTACGTTTTAGTAGTGCATGCCTGTCAGTTAGTTGCATAAGACTACTTTTAATTATGGCTCAAGCTTTGTTGACATCTTTGGTACCATGACAATCTACCCAACTTAACTTCTTCGCATCCGACCCTAGTTGTTGTTTGTTCACGTTTCAAAGGATCCACGATATTTGGCAGGGGGGTAGCGTAGACACAACTAAACTTCAGACGTATGATTCCATGGTCACTCTTGCCCAAGTTTGTTCTGACCTTCAAGTCCGAAACGTCTTTGGGATTTCTTGTTATAACACGATCCAAAACTGTAGCAGTTTGACCTTCCTTCCACCTAGTGACCTCATTGACCTGTTGACATAACGCCTTCTCGTTTAGAAGATCCAACAATGCCTCACCGAATTTGCCACTGGCAGCATGCATCAATCTCCAGTCCACACTTAGAGCGTTGATATCTCCTACAGTGGTGAACCGCTGTGACGTGCTCCTTTGTCTCTTACGAACACTGAGTAGTTGCTCATCCTCCAGTCGAGTGGAAGAGGGACTTCTGTAAATGCACAAGAGCAGCAACGTTGTTCTGCTGTCTGCCAGGGAACAGCTTAATAACTGAATATTTCCCACATTAAACTCCTCTTCTTGGCGCTGCCCATAATGCTGCGCTATCAACAACAGAACACCCCACCCATTCTGCCATCTTGTCTATCTACCCTGTGGATCGCATATCCCGGTGGGCATATATTATCGACTGCCATATCCTCTCGCAACCTGGTCCCAGTAACTGCAACGACATCCTCTCATCCTAGTTCCCCTGAGAGCTCACTCCATTTGTTCCCCAGACTACCAGCATTATTATACAATTCTCTCAGAGACTTCATAACCACCCCTTGTTCCAATTTCCTTTACTCGAGGGGCGGCGCATGGCTCAGGCTTTACACCTGAGTACTCCCCCCGTTTTTTGTAGGAAGTTGTCCACTCCTTCCAAGCTTCAGGCTAAACGATCGACGCTCTTTACGTTCAGTTTCTTTTACAATGGGTGTCTGTCTTTCCATTCTTCCGTTCCACGAGTAAGCGTGATAACCGTACCCGTGGCACCAAATCTTCAATGCACTGTAGCGGCGCAATTGGTGATCCAGTACCACTGTCGGGTAGCATTATTCCACCCAGCTGAGACGTCCGGAGTTACCCTAGCTCGACCTTGTGTGGCCGTGCATATCTGCCCTGCTGCCGCCAGGAATCTATCTCGGTGCCTGGAGTTGGCAAACTCAGCCAACATAAGCCTAGGAGTGTATGTATTACCCTGCCACTCACCCAATCTCATTGCTCGTTTACTAGCCACATGCCCAGGAATAGTTACCTGACTTAGGAGGTTCACCAGGTGAAATCTCATCGCTCTTTCTATAGCTTTACCTTCTTTCATAATGGGTTTGGGGATGCCTCTGGTGACATCATTTCTATTTCTACCAAGAGCTAAGTCCCCTTTAGTTTCGAGCCCCAACACAGCTTTGACCAGGAGCTCACCTTGGCCACGGACCTTCGTAAATCTTTGTCCTTGGGCTTCCATCCTAGAACAAATATCTTTAACCAGCCCCTCCAGTTCTCAAGTTCTTTTCTTCCTCATTCTACATGGTCTTTGACCGATTTCCGGTTGCTCACTAGTTTGTCCTCTTTCCCACTCTGCTTATTGCCTTTGTCCACTTTCACGACAGTCACTTTTTTACAACTCCCTCTGCTAACAGCTGGGACATTTAGTTCAGCAGTTTTGTCTTCTAACTCATTGACTAAACCCGGCAAGTTACCAAGCTTTGTGGCCGCCTTTCTTCATTTTACCCCGGACTCCATCAGAGCCCTTCACTTTGCTGCAACGTACGCCCTCAGTAGTTGGAACATTCGGTTCATTACTTCTCATTCCCCTTATGCTATCATCTACCTTGTTGTGCACAACAGGTGGTGTGCCACTACCAGAGTCCTCCTCCCGGTTTTCTCTAGTGTTCACAACAGAAGCACAATCGTGCAGTTTACTTATGCATGACCCGCAAACTCAAAGCAGCTCCTTATGAACCACATACAAGTCGTAAGCCCATTTTGAGAGCTTGCTACACCGACGGTGGAACCACTTTGCACACCCATCGCATTGTATACTCTCAGCACCGACCCCCAGGTAACACTTGTTATTGCCGCAACCGCCAATTTTCCGACTGACTACCTGAGTACAAAGTTGGTCTTAGCATCTAGTCTATGCACAAAAACTTGAAAAGTTAGTGGCACTTTCTTGGTTACACTTGCCATGTATAGCCACTGGACACTGCAATTGTTGTAAACCTTTACATGGAGTCATGACCTTCATCGGAACGAAAAAGAGGTAATTTGCTCAACGGACGACATCGGGTAGCACTTACCACAATAACTTACAACAGTTTCAAGCAGTTTTTCCGCCTTAGGAGTTGAGTCAATCAGTACTGCATGCCTAAGCACTTACACGTGCGGCTGTTGCAGCCATGCAATTTTTAAAGTACATTATGCAAGACTATATAGTGAAGGTCGAAGTTAGCTGCAACGAGAGACCAAAACAGCGGGCCTACCAGCCGTCGAATTGGCAAGTTTTTTCCTGCCAGTCACCGCTCATGAATAGGGACGCGACTGTTGTAAACGGAAACGAAAAATTACAAAAACCTCACCGTAGGGGTAGAAATGTTTTCGGAACACCGACAGAATTTGTGTGCATAGAACGGTAAAAATTACACTCTCAGATGCCCTGCACGCTATCCACGACGAAGGCGTCACTATTCTGTTACACACGAAGCTGCAATGGGCAAGTTGATTACTGAATAACCGCTTACCTAGCATTCAGATTCTGTTTCGAAATGGAGTCGTGGAGTCCGTTCAGATGTTTTTGGACAATATGACATTCTGTGAAGAATGTTCTTCATGTACCAGCCAACATCTACGACGTTATGTGGATCGCATCCATGGGTCGTTTTCCGGTTGGCAACTGCTAGGAATTCTCCTGGACGCGTCCTTTTCTTCAACCGTCCGTTTGCAGTCTCCAACCTATTATTCGTGCATCTGCCAAAGTGGACAGCATCGCTTTGCGCATGAGTGGCGCATTCGGCTTGATACACAGCCAATGGCACAACAAGAAATTCAGAAACTACCTATCGGTTTGCGAGATGATATGCAGGTCACGTTGAAACCTACGGTTAATTGTGTAAGGTTGCAACTTGCTCTTCCTCAATGACTACTGTAGCCATTTGGCGGAAGAGATAACGACTGCGCAAAGTATTCGTCTGTTGACGAACACGACGGACGAATTGTATCCACTTGCATGCTTACGTACGGCGTCACGTACATGGCAGTAACACAACAGGATGTCGCAGCTGAACACCACATGAGCTGCCCTCATCTGCACAACCATCTCATCCATGACAAACGTCTTCACCGAAATCTGCTCGCCTAACACTTCACGAAGAATTTCGAACAGCCCACGTGGTGAAGCACACTTCTCACTACGAACGTCCCCGTAAATCACGGGTCGGCCGTGTGCCATACCATCTATTACAAAGAACTTATATAACTTCCGGCTTTGAAAATATGTGGAAGTGTACAATGAAATACTTGCACCTGTCTCGTTGGTGGCATCTACCTTCACAACACGCGGGAAACGTCGGAATAGTTCAGTTTGCTTCCGCTGGGCAAAGCAGCTGCGTGTATATCTATTGTATTCATCCCGCGTGCACTAATCACCGATGGCACATCATCAAGGTCTTGTAATACTCCCTGACCAATCTTACATAAAAAAACTCACTTTACAGGCTTAACATTACAGGTTTAACTTGCGGCGGATGTTTTCAACGTCAGCGGTTTTGACAAGCTTACCACAAACAGTCGCTACATACTGATTAATGTCAGCAGATGGTGTTGTGTGCTGGAATAGATTCCTGCATTCGTTCAATCCACTGATGGTGAGTCCACAATTCGTAGGATGGGACTGATATAGCAGACGACTGAGGGGGTGATTGCGCTCCAACTCAAAAGAGTTAACAACTGGACACCCATCTCGTGCATGCATGTATCGCAAGAACTGAAATGTTAAATCTAAGAGCGATCAACCCACTAGACACGTCACACACTCCTACATACACTTCCACACCTTTTATACTTCGTACAACGATACTAAAGCTGCACGGTTTTCGGGAAACCATGTCAGTTTCCCTTATCAAAGAAGTTTTCGATCCACGGACGTAAATAACGCCCACCTCGTCCATGTACCTCTGAAGGCACTCTTAGAACTGTGAGAAACTGCGAAATTCACGATTTTCAAACATAACCTTGAAATTTGAAACAACCCGGAAGGAGCCAGCGTCATCGATTGCCAAGCATCACTTGATGACGCAACATGTGATTGACTCATCAAAGTCATTTCGTGTTCTGTTCTCGACTAGAAACAAACGTTTGCTACGATATGCCGAGGCGACTGCGATCAGACACCGCCACCCCATTTTGTGTGTACAAAAAGAACTGTTTGTGACGTTGATGCTGCCTTGGTAGCAACTGAACTGGTTTTGAACTTTGACCTTTTGTGATTGTCATGTGGTTTGGAATTTTGTACATTTTAACTCGTCTGCAGTAAACACCAGTAGAGATGCAGCGAAATCTGCTCGAGCATAAATCGTGTAATGTCAGTCTTTTGTCTGCTCTATTCAAATAACCTTGAAAGTCGCAATATCATCCATTTCTCATAAATAAATAACAAAATGAATGAAAGTAAGACTATCAACAAGCGGGAAAATTTGAAACATTAATTAAAAATAACTCCAGCACCCCTGTGTTAACACTGCCACACACTATCAACCACAACAAAAACAGCCACACCGAATTTCCAAAAAGATTTACGATAGGGTAGTTTTTAATTGACGGTCAGTTAAAACAAACAAATATGGGTCTATGACGCAGTTTTCAGCGGTTTCAGTTTCTGCACCATGTTCAGTGGGTTTAATGGGTTGTAAACGGAAGTAGGAAGCTGGAGCTTTTGAGGTTTCCGTACCTTGATGTGTAGAACCTCGAGGCCCTCAGCAACAGGCTGAAATGGGAAAAAGAGGTGCAGTATCTGAACTAATGCAATAAATGTTGGTCAAGGTGAGCCTTGAAAATTGCTGCAGAGCTGTAAGAAACAACATGGTCTGGCAGAGCAGTCCAAGCTTTGCAAACGCGCTCAAAAGATATACGCTAAAACAATTACGCAATGATGATGTCACCTCGCTTGGTGATGAAACGTTTGTAACCTAAACGCCAAACTCAGCGAATATACCAATACCAAAAGGCTGGTTTCAACCTGTTGATGGGAAATACATCGCGTTTGCCTTTGCGGCTAACAGTGAAAGTTCTTGTGTCTCTTGCAGGGACAGGACACGGGCGTGTATATGAAGTGGCAGTGGCCGACGAGGGTCACCCGTAGGAAGGAAAGCATGTGTACGCAAATAAAGTGTAGATTGCATGTGTACAGCTAATTATTGCTCCTTAGGCTGCACTGGGCGTATCTTTCGCATGTGGTGCGCCAAACGAGTTGTGTAGCTGCCGTAATCGTAGGCGCTGAAGGTGCAGGTGAGACAAGTTCACCTGGTAACCTAAGTGTGCAACCAAAAACTAGTTCTGCTGCAATAGCGTTTAAGTCCTCTTTGACCGTGTTGCGCAGACCCAACAGTGCCTTTTTCCAAGAAGGATTAACATAGGCACTAAGAATGGCTTTAAGCTGAGGATGAAGACGTTCAGCCATCTCGTTTGCTGTTGGATGATAAGCTGTGATGCGAACTGTCCCTCAAAGTGCGATTCACGATCTGTGGTCCCCACTGCTGCGCTGGCTACAGTTAAGTAGCGACATGGCTGTAGACCATCTTGTAAAGCGGTCACCACACGTTAACAGATGACTGAAGCCATTTGAGGGTGGTAAGGAGTCCACCAGATCGACGTGCACGTGGTGGAAACGTACGTCTGGCAAAGGAAATATGCCAGGGGGTTGCATGACGGTGGACTTTGGAACGCTGGCACTGGAGACAAGAACGGCTCTAATCGTGGACATCGTGGTTTACCCTAGGCCATACGAAACGTTCAGTACTAGGTTAACTGAAGCGCCTTTGTCAGGATGAGACAGATTGTGTAGTGTATTGAACACTGTGCGCCGGAAGGATGCAGGCACTACAGGGCGAGGTGTGCCCTGAGAAACGTCGCTAAGGATTGTTCCCTCTGACAATGTCAGAAGTATGGGTTAGATTGTAAGAGAACTTTCTTGATGAAGGTGTTTGATCTCAAGGTTAGTGGATTGTGCGGCGGCCATGGCTGTCAAATCGATGCCGCAGTCAGCAGATGTGCTGAGGTTAAGGACACGTGAAAGAGCACCCGTAGCAGTGTTGTCGGTGACTGAGACATGTAGTATATCAGTCGTAAACTGAGAGATATAGTTCGGGAGCCTAACTTTCTTTGGGGAATGCCTGTCGGAGGAAGCGTTTGAAGAATAGATTAACGGTTTATGATCAGTGTAGACCGTAGAATTCCTACCTTCTACCGAATGCTGGAAGTGGCGGATGCCTGAATAGATCGCTAGTAACTCCCTACCAAACGTGCTGTAGCGGGATCCCGCTGGATACGAGCGTTTAGAGAAGAAAGCTGCTTACAAACGAATTGCTGTAACACAGCACCGACAGCTTTGTCGGAAGCGTCGGTTGCGATTTACAGTAGTGCGCTCGGATCAGGATGAGCGCGGAGAGCTAAGTCGGTGACCGCATCCTTGGGCTCAACGAACACATTGCGTGCAGCCTTGAGAAACCAGAATTTCGTTTTCACCTCCACGGAGAATATCCGTCACTGGATGCATTATATGCACACAAAAAGATATAAAGCGTCGGTAGTAGTTGACTAGACCACTAAAACGACGAAGTTGCCTAAAGGAATTTGGCTCGGGGTATTCACGGATGAACTTAACCTTATCCATGAGTGCGGCGATTCCTTTTTCTGAGATTTTGTGACCCAGAAACCCTATTGTAGCCTCACCTAGTTCGCACTTGGCGGAATCAGCTATGACTCCGTGTTGGGTTTGACGTTCCAGTATGAGGCAAAAATGCGTGAGGTATTCATTTTGTGAAGAGCTAACAGCTAACATATCATCTAGATAAGGGTAGACAAAGTCCAACCCGTGCGTCACTTCGTGAATGAAGCGTTGAAAAGTTTGAACTGCATTGTTCAAACCAAATAGCAATCGAAGAAACTCGAAAAGGCCGAAAAGAGTTATTACTGCGGTTTTGGGGATATCGTCTTTGGCTACTAGAATTTGATGATAAGCTTGTACTAGATCTATCTTGCTGAATATGGTTTTTCATGTAAGCAAGTAGTTAAATCCTGCATGTACGGGATTAGGTATTTGTCAGGGTCGGTCGCTTTGTTCAGTCCGGGGTAATCACCGCATGGGCGCCAATCACCTGACTTCTTAGGGACCATATGCAGCGATAAGGCCCATGGGTACTTGGGAGGGCGTTATCCCGAGTTCGAGCATGTGCTCAGACTCTGCCCTGACGAGTTTTAGTTTTTCGGGAACCAACCGGCGAGGCTGTGCTGAGACGAATGTCGTTCGATGTGCGAACGAATTGCGGGAACTCAGTGAATAGGTTCGCGAATAACCTAGGGGCGGCAGGATGGTTATATATGGGTATTATAGCTGCAGCAGTTGTATGCGTGTAGGGTATGCTTAGCTTAGTGCTGTAATCGATTACCAGTCAGCGTCTCGTATCGACCAGAAGATCGAAATGTAGGAGAAAATCGATGCCGAGGTTGGCGAAGGGTACCGCAGAAATTGTAATCACCCAGCGGAAAGTCTGCCGAAGACCTAAATTAGAAGTAAAAGACTGCCGTCCAAATGTGGTTATAAGATTACCATTTGAAGCGTGGAGTTGTGGGCTGTAGAAGTGTGGAACCTCGTCTTTTGCAGACGGAAACACGCTAACCTGCGCCCCTGTATCTACGAAGAACGCGTCTCCGATTTACACTTCCTTTACAAAGATGAGGCGACAAGATGCGACGCTGACGACGTTAGACACCATTACGGTCCGACCTGGTAGTTTCCTCCAGTGGTCGGCATGTAAGTGCACGGATTAACGCACCTAGTGGATCGAGTGCCAAAACGTTGGTAATATCAACAATAACTGTCTGTCTGCTGCGTCGTTGTGCGCCTGGGCGATCTGCTAAGTCGTTGACGTTCAGAACGACCTAAAAGGATTCAGCCAAAATCGAGACGCAAAGCTGCGACTTTGGCCCACACTGCTTCTATTTTTTATTCTGACGTAGAGGCGTCGCCCTCATTATGTGGCGGAATACTTCTCGAACGAAGTGGCTGAAAACGCTCTACTACCTGATCAATTATTTTCGCTGCCCTTGCTAGCGGTTGTGATCTCTCGATGGGCACGATTGTCTGTGCTGCCTCCGGAAGTGTCTGTATCCACAGTTCACGAAGGAAAGATTCGTCCGTGTGCATAAAAGCTGTTGCATTTACCCGAGTAGGGTCGTAAGGCGTTTGTCGCCCCGCTTTAACTCGCTAAATAATTGCTGCAAACGGGTCTTTTCCAATGAAGTGATTCGCTTAATTACCGCTTATTGAGAGCTTCATAGCGGTCCTCGGTAGGCTGGTTCACTAAGATATCTCGCAGTTGTGTCGTGACCTCTTCCGGCAAACGAGACACTAACTGGCTGAATCTGGCCTGGTCGGAAGATACTCGGTTATTGCAGAATTCCGCCTCTAGGTGTATGAACCATAGGATGGGGTCCATTTCTAAGGACGAAGGGAGTAACAGCGGTACGACCACTGTGAGGTACTAGAGAGTCTTAGAATCGTTGTCAGACAAAGGTACAACAATCAGGCTACACAGCAATAAATGGTTGAACCGGTTATATATAAATAATATGACCAGCCCTATACACGAACAGAAAAAAGAACTGTTTCGGAAACGCCGGGCAAATAGTGACACGGAGCGGACTCACCGATAACGGCAAAGTGTAACGACGCGTTCAAAATTACGGGCTCACCAATTGTTTGAACTAGTCCAACCGATTAATACCCAGTCTGTAGTCACTATCGAGAACCAACCGACAATGAAAAACAAGGACTGAGCACGTGGACCCTCGCATATCAGTATCGACCATGGAAAATAGAGCGTACAGAGAAAACACGTCAAGCTAACGAGGCACGGAGCGAGTTTGTGATTGTAGCCCCGGGACGAATATTACAAAAAGATAGCCTGACTGAAACAAAAGTAGGTAAAGTCCCAGTATCATCAAAAATGTACATGTTGATGTGACTATCAGAAATATCATTCATTATAGTCGCTACATGTTCACCGGTCGCACAAAGCCATAAGTTAGAACTCATGGTAGTTTTGACGGGTGGGCAGCTGTTCCCCATGTCAGTCCCAAGCGTCGGCGAATTGGTCGAGCGACGATTAATGCACCGCAACATTGCTCAATACATAGGACGATGTAAATTGGCTTACAAATTTTACCAAGCGCCAGTTAGATTCCAAACTTGTCAGGCAACCGACTCAACTCTGAAACACGGCCGTAGAGACCGGTTTGAGGTTAACGGGTTGGAGGACGGATTAATGAAATAAGAAAATAATACATGAAGAACATACGAAGCACGAATCTTGAAATGCTTACATATCTTGGACAATCGTGGCTTTCGCAAGTATTTGGCTTGAAGATCGTTCCATGATTATGGTGCAGAGTATATTTTAATATGTAAAACAGTTTTGTGTGATATAGTCTGAAAACATTTCAATCTAAAATTCCCGAGTTGTCTGGACCAAACAGTCTGAGTGGGACTGACGTCCGTTGGATCTGGATATAGCTCTACTGTGTCTATGTGCAAACAGCTATGTATTTTCAATGTTCTGCCTACGAATCACTCCATTTTTAGGGTGGACGAAGTTTACAAACTGGTTGACGGTCCCGTTTTTGTAATGAGCTATTATCATCTCCAAATCTGTTGAATGTCATTGTGAAATGAATATCTTTCAGCACCACGACAGATAATTGTCGCTTCAAACGTCCATTGGTGATTAGCTGAGAAATGAACTTTCCAGTGGTTGACAAGCAGCTTGAACTAACCTGTTTCTGCACAGTGTGTTGTATGAACACCACAAGGAGTCAGTCCAGTCAGAACCAATGCAGAAAAGTCAACATGTTCAACCTCTGGAGGTTAATACCGATAAAGTGGGACATAATACCCATTTTCATGCCGTCCGAATTGCACCAAATGTGGAAACCGCCATAGCATAGTCATTTGCAACCACTTCCAGGAACAACGTGTCTTCGACCACTATTCAGCTGACATCTTGCAGAAGCGGGGGAGAATGTGAAGTTCCCAAAGAAAAGAAGGACGGAAACCTCGTACACCGTACGTCATGCGGTCAAATATGTTGGCGTTCCTGTTAAAATATAGTGTCAACAATGTATGGTCACAGATTTCCATTTCGGCGACTTTTCCTAGACGCCGCAAAATTTAGCATTCCTGGATCGGGGAACTATACATTCCGCCTCGAAATTTGTGATGAACGCATTTAGAAAAGCTGAAAAGTGGGCTGACGCCTGTAATGGGTCGTTTTCGTAAAACTGATGGAAAATATTTTATTATGAAACCAGTGATTCAGGCACTTTTTTGATGTATTCCAATTTTCACATCAATACTGATTACTTACGATTGAACAACCGTAAGTGCTTTGCCCGAAATGTTGATTTTGATATTCCCAAAAACTAGGATTTGCGCTGAAATGGCCTTTTGCCTTTTGTATCGACCTCCAAATCCAATACATGCGACGGTCAAGATTGCTCAACCCTGTAAGTTCCACGGGTTGTTTGAACACGGCCGACTATAACAAAATGTTTGACAGCTGTAAAAATGAACACAAATGTGTTCAGGGATTCCGTTAAACCAAACCAGTCATTCGGAATTAAAGACAGTACCGGAAAAAGTGCTCTATGAGTAAGTAGTATTTAGCCTCTGGAATATGTGTAACTTAGTGTTTATAAGAAAAAAGGATTCATCGAGGACAAGTCAAGTAATAAAGTCAATGTTTGACAGCAGACGCACGGCTATTGCGTCGCGGAACTAAGATAGAAAATGATAGGAAATCAACGATGAGTAGATTATGAAAGCTTGATCATCGACTTTATATTACATACATACCGTCCGTGGACACATTCAATCATTATCGTGTATGTTTAGTGATCCTGGTTGATTCTCACCGTGCTCATGTTGTTACAGATTAAAACAAGTCCTCAGCACACTTGACGTGTTTATTACCCTAGGTTGATGCACGCACTTTCCAAATGGCCCAACTGTATCAGTCATGTTCATAACCTTTATTTCAAGCCACATAAATTGATCATACACTTGATGTGACCCGAAATTTGCTAGCGTGCGTATATGGATTCTTATGGAACACCTCTGGACGAATACTACATGCTGATCACATTTGGTTTCTGCTCGGTCTGGTCAGACGCGTCCGTCACTATATTACCATGTTCTGGGTTTGGGGGTCAGTGTAAGCAGAAAGAGAGAAGTGAGTCCTTGTGAAGTTGGTACCGATAATGTAGGTCATTTTGGCGGGTCGAAAGTGATAGATTAATTGAATCGAATGAGTAGCTCTTATCTTCCGAATGCTACAATACATTTAAGTGGAGACCTTCGCACATACGTTCAGAAGAACGATTTCACCTACTACGTCATCCACCCATAACAACTTCGACAAGAGTGATGATGACGTTCATTGCACTACAGAAGTGCAGCTTCCTCATGTACGGGAGACAGTCCGATTAATCTAAACATCCATCGAGCATGTTCTGGAATGTGGGAATATTTTAAATAGGCATCAAACTTCATCCTTCCTTGGAGCGGCTTTTAAAAATCTCCATGGGCGTGTACTGTTCGTTTCTCATGTTATTACAGGACTTTTGGTCGGCCCCCTACGTCGGATGAATGCTGTCCCCCGTCTTCTCTACGTTGTCCTAAAGTTGGTCCATGGGTTTTACGGGCCTCAGTGCAAAAGCAGCCAGCCTGCATGTTCCACCTACTAAGTCCTTCTAGTACCATTCCTGTCGCACAATCTTTGAATGCGTAATTAACTCCATTCACTGTCTACCTTTACCTGTCTTTGCGAACGGCGTCGATTAATAGCGATATAACCAGCATGCTCATTTTTGTGCATCAGAACGAGGCCACCTTTAGTGTGAACGGCGCGCTGTTCCACTCACCATCGTGCATGGTGGTTAACTCATAAACTGCCTTTTTAATAAAGCTGATGTAACGATCAACAGTTTGCATTTTTGAAAATACACTGATATCGTTCGTTCATCTATTCGACCGCTTTGGGCATCACATAGTCTATTTTGGAGAGGTTTTTCTGGATCTCAGCTGTTGAAGTAATTGCAGTTAGAAAAATGGTTGAACTAAAATGAATTTCGAAAGAAAATAACGAGCAAAGTCACGGGCCGGGCTCACCAAAAATGAATGATGTTCATCAAACATCCAGTGATATTGGGGAAGTATTCTGGGTGTCCCAAGCATAGTTGATGCTGTAAAATCCTGGAACCGAGATTTGATCCAACGGTGGAACGCTTTAGCTGGCTAAGTATCACTGAGCATTGGAGGAAGAACAAACAAGTGCTCATAGCATAGTTTTATTCGAAGATGTTCTGTTCATTCGTTATGAAGCCAAACAAAGTGTATAATGGAGGCTTATGCAGCAGTCACGCAAGCTAAGCAGAATAAAGTAGAAAACGGTGGAAACATCGGCAATTATCCGTTTCACGGGATTCGCCTTGAAGGTGGTTCAAAAGGCAAAACGGTCCTTTGGATGCAAATCCTCAATTTTTAAATATTTTATGAAATTTTAAAATCGGAACTTCAGGCAAAGTACTTGCCGAACATCAATTTTTCATCACTTCCCGCATGTGTTAGTTCTCCAAATTGTTCATGGTAAAGGTGGTTTGGAAGGAGCAGCTACTAGTGTGAACATATACTGTATACTCAGACGCTGATCATAAATTAAGTCAATTGGGTGGAGCAGCTACTGGTGTGAACGTATACAGCATACACAAGCGTTATTCCTAGCTTAACTGAATGAAGTTGAGGCATATACAGACGTGAACGCATTCTGTATTCTCAGACGTTGTTGATAGTTTAAGTCAATCGGGTAGAGAAGCTTCTAGTGTGATCGTATATTGCATGTTGAGACGTTATTCATAGCTTAAGGGAATGATGTTGAAGCATCTAATATTGTGTATGCATACCCAGACGTTATTCATGGCTCAAGTGAATCAGGTTGAAGCAGTTACTGTTTGGAACACATAGTGTATTCTGAGACGTTGTTGATAGTCTAAGTCGATCGGGTGGAGCAGCTACTGATGTGAATGTATAGTACATACGCAGGCGTTATTCATAGTTTAATTGAATGAGGTTGAGGCATCTATTAACGTGAACCTGTACTGCATACTCAGACATTCTTCACAGCTCAAGTTGATCAGGTTCAAGCAGCTAATAATGCGAACCATTACTGCACAGACAGACGTTAATCATAGTTCATGTGAACCAGGTTGAAGCAGCTACTAATGTGACCGCATACTGCATACCAATACACCCTTTATTGGCCAGGTCAGCGGGAACCTGCTTTGAATGGATCAAAAGCAGCAATGTTTGATAATGAATCCAGGTATATTGCACTATATACAACTCTTGAGGTAGAGAACAGTTTGACGAGTTGGTTCGCGGGATTTCCATTTCCGGGTATGACTATGAAACGGTACAGACGTGAACGCATTCTGTATTCTCAGATGTTGTTGATAGTCTAAGTTAGTCGGGTGGAGAAGCTTCTAGTGTGATCGTATACTGCATGCTGGGTCGTTGTTGATAGCCCAAGTCAATCGGGTGGCGCATCTACTGGTGTGAACTGTAGCGAATATAATAAATGATATTTTTGATAGTCGGATTCACTTGTACATTTTTTATGATCTTGGCTTTTTGCCTACTTTTGTTTCAATCAAGCCGTTCCCATTGTAACATCCGTCCCCGGGCTACAATCACAACTCGCTCCGTGCCCCGCTAGCTTGACGTCCTTTTCTCTGTACTCTATTTTCCAGGGTCGATACTAATACACAAGGGTCTACGCGCTGAGTTCTTGCTTTTCATTGTCGGTTGGTTTTCGATAGTGACTACATACAGACTTAAGCCAACTGGACGGAGCAACTACTAGCGTGAATACTTGCTGTATACTTAGGCGTTGATCATAGCTTTAGTCAACTGGACGGAACAACTACTAGCGTAAATGCACGCGGCATACTTAGGCGCTGGATGGAGCCGTTGCTACTGCAAACGCGGTACGTATGAATCGGAATGACAGACGCATGCAATGATGTCGATGTATATTATGTAATTCATAACAAATCAGTATGAGACAAGGTGAACAGCAGTTTGCCAACCACATTTCCAGGATTTCGCTTTCGCCAAATGATCTCTTGAAGGTGTGACTGGAACTGCTGTACATTTGATCCAGCTATAGAACGAAAATGCTTCTTAGCAAAGGACCAAAGATTTTCTATATTTCTTGTGTGGATCACGCTATTCTCAGGATCTACGAAATATTCCGAATGGTTCACTGTTCATTAATAGAAAGTGGGAGTCTCTGACTGTGTTAGCTTCTTCAATGAGCGTCTCGACACCGGAGTAAGCAGGTTAATTATCTTCTTTCTTCCAGCGCGCCGTCATATGTTCACCAAGGGGCCACTTGAAGCCCATGTCATTGGGTGCTAGCACCACCTGCGCTGGTGGCGCATACAAGCTATTGACGGCCTGCTGTGACAGTTGAAACACAGCATGAAGTCGTCCCGATCATTGCTTGAGAATCATGAATGGATGACCCCGGAATCTGTGCTAATTTCGGCGGAGGAAGTCTGCCCTGAGCTCTTCACCCATGTCACCTCGCAAAATGCGGCGTATCACAATCAGGTCACCGCGAAGCCGCCGGTAACTATGACGGTACCTGTTCAGGTGCTCCAACCGCCGGTTATAGTGTTGTGAC
>JTDE01008258.1:6733-24051 GCA_014338405.1 Paragonimus skrjabini miyazakii | reverse complement strand
TCTTGTGTTCATACCTGAATTTTGTATAGTGTTTAGATCCACTACACTGGAAACGTTGTCATGCGTGTTTCACTATCAAATGTGTTGGTGTTCTTGTTGAAATGCAAACCAAACACAGTATGGTCGTATATTTCCGTTTCGACTATATCTGTGAAACGCCGTAAAATGAAGCACTCTCAGGCTATAGGATGACGTATTTCATCTCGGAAATGGCAATGAGCGCATTTATAAGACTTGATTAAGTGAGCTAACGTCAATAACGGGTTGTTTTCGCGAAAATGGTGGAAGTATTTTTTATCACGAAGCTGATACTTTTGGGACTTATTCGATGTATTCCAATTTTTCTATTAACGCCGTTTATTTACAATTGATATACGATGAGTACTTTGCCTGAAATTCCGATTTTAAAATTCCATAAAATATTTAAAAATCGAGGATTCGCGCCAAAAGGACCGTTTTGCCTTTTGAACGACCTTTAAGGCGAATCTCGTGAAACGGATAATTGCCATCGACTACTATTCAATAGTTTTGCACGTTGAAACTGTTTAGAAAAAATATATATGACTTAGCCTGTTCGGATCACATGATTACATTCAAATATGTTCATCTTCCTATCCTAACAGACCACGTGACAATCTTCCCGTGTTGCTTAACATCTTTTTTTTGAAGTTGATAACTTTGATTAGTTCAAAGCTTACATGGTGTTGCATATTGTCGTATAGGTTTACCCCCAGATGTTATTAGATGAGATTCGATATTAGGTCTGCTTTGAAAGATATCGTCTTCAGGCAGCAGAATTTGAAAATAGACATGACGTTCCTTAATGTCAGGAAAGTTTCTAAGCTTCGTTTGAAATGGTGTATATTTTTACTGGCTCTAATTGCATGTGGGAGTTTGTTCCAAATGTATGTATATTTCATTAGTAAAAAATTTGAACGCAGTTTTTTACGAGACTGACTTGCAGTAATCCTCCAATCTTGTTACGGCAAAATTTCGGAACATAATTGGCGGTCATGATGATCGCGCCCAACTAATGATGTCACCAGCGATCCTGAAAGGCTAGAAGCAATTACGCTATATGGGTTCCCAGAACGCTTTGAGTTTATTCCGGTAAGAAACTGAACCTAAGCGTCTTTGAAGTGTATCGTAGTATCATTTACCTTGTATTTTCCACTACCTTCATTAGTGGCTTCTGGTCCCCTGGCTAACGATCTACTCACGTCAGATGGGTTAACTCCGTCGGTTGCCACTTGTCACACATACGCTCCGATTAACGGCAAAAATATTAAGGTTGCCATTGGGATGATGCACATTGAAATAGGTAACCACCCCAGTCTCTTTAGCAGACTGCTGGATATCAGCAGTTTCAATGGAAGCCCGTAAACTCATTCGCAGAAGTGAAGGTCTAGAAATTGCCGTGGCAGTGTTCAGCAGATTATTTGTCTGGCAACAAACGCTATTTGTCAGGTGTTCGGTTTGTCAGTGGGCGTCAGAATTTGCCATGGGACAGCTGGGAGTGTGAATGGCATCACTATTCGGACATTCTTTAGGAAGCGGTGCGTTTAATCCTGTTCTGCATTTATTACAAAGGAAGGCTGGACAATCAACGATGTCGTGAGTTAATGTTTTGCAAAGCGCAACTGTGACTTGAGGTTCGTATACCTTGTGAATCCAGCGTTGGCAACCATAACAACATAGTCCCCGCTGGTTAGAGTTTGAAGATTTCGTACACTTAATGTACAGAATGACTCCGCCTTTGGTTGCTACCTGAGACTTGCGGTTTCGGGGAGCGTTATATTAGAAAAACTGAAATGTCTACGGTTAATGTCAAAAAGCAAGCGAAAACAACAAGCTTAAACTAGTTACTGGGCGCCAAACTGCAATGAAGACTTGGCAGCGTGGAATAGGGCCCTGTGAAATGAAACAAAGACTACAGTTGCTTGATACATCTGTGAGAACGAAGCAATGGCAGTGAAGGCAGCAGAGCATGCAGACAAGGAATTGTGGGGGTATGGGAGACTGGCAGTAGGTTGAAATCGCGACTGCAGCGGGCATTCTGATCATTGAAGCTGGAGGTGGATAAGAGCAGGTGTCTTTTGGAGTTAAAAAACAGAATGTTCCATCCCGACGATACTTTGAATCGAAATCAGAGGTTGCGAAGACAAATCAAGCATCAGCAAGGCTCGAGGTTGGCGTTGTTCAGTTAAATTCAGAACTGCCGAAGGAATCTTATTGAACCCGAGTTCTTTCTCAGCAAAAATGTCCCTCTCAATCCACGACTTGTGGGAAAATGCCTTGTTTCCCCTCATGTCAAAAAACGGACCCACCGCTTTGATCTTGGTATTGACCTTGGTATTCAAGTGTACTAAATATAGCTATACTATAATAGCTATACCTTTTGGTGTATCCGGAGGCTCCATGAGCCGAGATGGCTTACATCTCAAGGCTCGATGACGATGCGTGTTCAGACAATCATGGTACATGTGTGGAAAAACTTGGTTAACTAGAGGTTGAGGCAGCTTGAGTTCATCTGTTTTCGTATGCTGTTTCGTATGAACGACACGCGACCTTGGTCTAGTTGGAGACATTGCAGTTAAGTGAATCAAACTTACTTCTGAAAATTCTGGATAATAGAGTGTGACATGATACCCTTTTCTTACGCTGTTCCATATACACTGGAAATAGAGACAACCACACGATGCCATTGTTTTCAACCACTTCTAAAAAGAACGCTCCATCAGGCAGTACTCACCTGAAATCTTGCAAACCTGGAGAAAAAATATAAATGCCGTATAGACGAGGATGCTAGGGATGTTGTCACACATGTTTCACTATCGAATGTGTTACTGTTCTTGCTGAAAGGCAATCCCAGCATTGTATGGTAGTATATTTCCGTTTCGACTATATCTTCAAAATGCCGAAAAACGAAACACTCTCAGACTCAAGACTGACGTAGTGCATCCCGAAAATTGCAATGATCGCAATTATAAGACTTGATGAAGTGAGCTAACGCCAATAACGGGTTGTTTTCAAGAAAAAGATGGAAATTTTATTAAAACCAAACCAGTGTTTGTGGCACTTATTCGGCAGGGCACAATTTTGTTGGCAATGCTGTTCGTTTACAATTGATGTGCTGCAAATACTGTGCCTCAAATTCTTATTTTAAGAACGTCAAAAATATTTAAAAAACGAGGATTCGCGCCTAAAGGACAGATTTTACTTTCGAACGAACTTCAAACCGAATTCCTTCAAAACGGATAATTGCCATTTTCTTACAAGATTATTTTTACCGTTCTGTTTAAATGTGACAAAATATGCGCTTCAATGAATATTCAGAAATTTTGTATTAAAAGTAACGAACTCTCATTGGACGGGTCCACGCGTCGCGCTTCCTTTTCCCCTTCTGTTTACTGCCGTTGGTTACTGTCTAGGCCATGGCCAAATAATCGCATTTTCATACCGTACTGCAAATATACGGTTTGTTTCCAAAATAAGATTATTAGTCAGCGATTGGTTTACAGGTTCGAGGTTGTAGGTCCAAATGTAGCGAACCTAAACTCTATATACAATTCGGGTGTGAATGCGGAACCAAGAAGTTATAAAAAATGAAAACAACTGACTCACAATAATTCGTAGAGGTGAGCTATATGGAGTTCCGCCACACGGAACGAAGTGTCCAGTTGATGCTATCCGTCCTGTAGTTTCCAAGTAATTTTGGACATCACAACGGGGATAGCTCTTAAGACAGAGGGGTTTCGAAATGTTTTGAAATAAAGGCCGATTCGGTTAGTCATTAACTCTCCAAAAATCCGTACGTAAGTGACACTGTACGTAGTGAGAGAGCACAGGGCTCGCGACCCTGGAGATGTAATTTGTATTGTTAATTGATTCGATTCGTATGATTTAAACGTTGAGCGTACACGTGAATTTGGGGAAGGTGAAAATGGCAAAGAGCAATGAGAATGTTGGGGTGCAAAATACCGTACAAAACGCTACAGAACTTCTACCCTAGGGCGTTAGTTAACGTATGAAACACTCGAAAATAAGATGAGTGGAATTACTCTGTGAAGTTTGAAAAACAGACAGGAGGTTTGTGCGGTCGTCCGCAACGTGTTTATTATGGAGGGGGGTGCAAAAATTGTACATCCTCAGCAAGACTAGTAGAGTCTGAAAGTGTTTGTGGGGTTTGTGGAATGGATTGGTTCGGAAAACGTAGATGGGACGGAGAGGTTGCACAGCCGGAATAGTAAAATGTAAGTCCGAAGGGTCCACGTAAGCCAGTTTTAAGCGGTCGACGCCTACTGACCCGCGAGTGCCGTTACGGTTGATGATGAACTATTTGTCTTTGCGTTCAAGCACTCTAAATAGGCCGTCATGAGGTAGCCGCCGGGGCATCATTTGTGCGTCCGCTCTGACAAACACGAAAGGGCAAGTGCGTAGGTCTTTGTATACTTGAATCTGCCTGGGGGTCAACCTCTTAGGGGTGGGCCTCAACTTGCGCATGTACAATTTCAGACGTGTGACGTAGGACTTTGGATCTATCTCGCCAGCTGTTCTAAGGTCCGTAAACATTTCACCTGGCAGGCGGAAGGTGCTTTCATAGACGAGTTCAGCCGAGGCGCAGCGGATGTCTAATTTGACGATGTTATGAATGCCAAGCAAAATGAGTGGTAATTTTTCCAACCAGTTTGAAACAGATATCGTAAAAAGTATGGCGGCTTCGAGTTGACGTTGTAAACTTTCCACTTAGCCATTTGATGCTGGATGAGGATCAGCTAATCAGAAGTGTTCACAGCCGAATAAGTGCTGCAGATCGCGAAACAGCGTGGATGCGAACTGGTAACCGCGGTCGGCGATGATGGAGTCAGGTACACCGAAAGAGGATACCCAAGTTTCCACAAACGTCCGTGCGATGTTCTCGGCTGAGATGTTGCGTATGGGCATTGTTTGAGGCCATCGTGTGAAACGATCAATGCAGGTCAACAAATGCGTAAAGCCGTTCGAAGGTGGAACCGGGCCTACTATGTTAGTGTGAACGTGTCTGAAGCGGGCGTCTGGGACACTGGAAAGGCCAGGTGTGATGATGGTGTGACGGTGTACCTTACTTTGCTGACAGGACAGACGATGCTTGGCTCATTCAAGCAGGTCCCTGCGTATGTTCGGCCAGACGAAACAGTTGGTGATTAGGTTGACGATAGAACGGATGCTAGGATGGGAGAGAGAATGAAAATGGCTGAAAATATTTTACCGGTAGTTAGATGGACCATAAGGTTGAGGTCTACCGGTCAAAATATCACAGTGAATTTTCGAGTCGCAGTGCAGCAATGGTAGGTGGGAAACTTCAAGGGCAGATGAAAGAGTAGTTGATTGAATTCCTCATCGTTTTGTTGGGCCACCGCCATGACTTCTAAATCAATAGGAGATGTGGCTAAATGATGAATATGTGCGCGAAATGAAGCGCCTGCGACCAGGTAACTGGGACCATTGATGTAGCGGATGTCCGTCGTGAACTGAGAACTAAAGTCTAAGTGGCGGGTTTCTTCTGGGGAGTATCTGTCTGAAAGCGAGTGTTAACGGCTCACGGTCCGTAAGGATGATCAACTGAAGTCGGAAATGTTTGACAGCAAGTTAGTTAGCTAGCGGTTCTCTGCCTCAGGTGCTGTACCTCGTTTGGGCAGGCTGTAGCCTTTGAGAGAAAAAGAATACCGGTCGGATTTCAATGCCGATGACTTGCTGCAAGACAGCGCCGACAGCAGACTAGGATGCGTCGGTCTTTAGAACTAACCGTGTGTGTTAATCAGTACTCAAATAGTCGAGGGATGTGGCGTTTGTTAAAGCCTGTTTGACGGAAGTAGAAGTAGGGGTGGCTTCCGGGGTTAGGGCAGACTTTCTGGGGTTGTTCTTCAGCAAATCGGTAAGTAGTTTGAGCATGTCGGAGCAATCGGGGATGGGGCGACAATAGTAATTGACAATCAAAAAATCGACGGGGCTTTTGATAGACCGAGGCAATGAATAATCGTAAATGGCGTTGGCTTTCTCTGGTAATGGTCTGATGCCGTTATTATCGACGCAATGGCCGAGAAAGTCAATGGCAGAAGCACAGAAGACGCATTTGGTTGTATTGATGGCGACGCCGTACTGATTCAAACGCTCGAATACATATTTCAAATGAGACAGATACTCCTAAGTAGTATTGCTGGCAACCATCACGTCATCAATGTAGACGAATACAAGGTTTAGTCCGTGTTGAATTTGGCTAATGAAGCGTTGAAAGGTTTGGGCGGCGTTTCCGAGGCCAAAAGGCATACGAAAAAAATTCAAATAGGCCAAGTGGGGGTATTAATCGCTGTTTTAGCGCGGTCATTGTAGGCCACAGGAATTTGATGATATACCTTGACCAGATCTACTTTGGAAAAGATCTCTTTCCCAGATAGGCCAATGGAAAAATTGTGAATGTGCGGAGTGGGATAGCTATCCGGTACGGTGGCGTTTGTCAGCGGTCGACAGTCACCGCTTGGTCTCCAGTCTCCTGCCGTCTTCTTGGGGACCATGTGTAAATGTCATGACCATGGGCTGTTTGAGGAACGGATGATTCCGAGACACACCATTTTCGCAAATTTCGCCCTGGTGATCTTTAGCTTCTCATGAGTTAGTCGGCGTGAACGTGCGCATCTGGTGGTCCCTTGGTGATGATGTGACGAACAAGGTCATGTTTCGGCGCCACTGTATTCGATGCAGGTTGGTAACATCCCGGGAATTGTTTCAACAACACTGTATACTGGTTGGCCTCCGATGAAGCCGTTCGTAGTCCAATCGAATTGATGGTCGTGACTGCACCTTAAACGCACAAAGCAGTGGTGCTGTCTGCCAGTTTTCGGCGGTTGAGGTCAACGGTCAAACGGTAATTCGTGAGGAAATTGACGCCGATGTTTGGGTGTTGGACGTCAGCAATTGTATCAATACAGAGGAAGCTTCGGCGCAGTCCGAGGTCGACCTCCAACAGATGTTGGCCGCTACGATTTTGAAATTGTTAGTTACTTGCAGTGTATACTCCGCGGGTTTGAGATCGCGGTTTAATTAACCTGCGGGTGTAGCGTATCGGTGTCGATTAGAAAGCGAAGTCCAGTAGAATTATCATGGGCGTACAACGGGCGACCGCTGATCTGGTCATCGGCAGCCGCCGCCATTACTGGCTGGCTAAGTTGTTTCCCTGATTTGCACTTCCTTTAGTGAGCGGACTGGCATATGCACATGACTGGCTGCATTTGCGGGCGCTGTCATCGAAACGTCTTCAGTCATAACAGATGTTAGAGGTTCGGGATTTAGAAGTGGGAGGTCGCGAGCGAAATAGGGACCGAGTGCGCGAGTTACGGCCCGTCATATGGCGTCCAATTAAGTTATCCACAGTGAGTGTTAGCTGAGACACTGGACGCTGGAGGTCATCGAGAGTATCTTGTCGTGGATTGGTGTGGGGGGAAGGGTCACGTACATAGGCGATGGAACGTTTGATGAAATAATCGCGAACCTTGTCTTCTGTCTTTGCTAACTTTTTCAGTGGTGCCTCAGGATCTTGTACAAACGAAATAACCATGGCGTTGAGCGGGAGGCACTTCGTCCATAGTTGCTTTAGAATTGGATCACCCATGTTGTTATCGCCGACCGGGGATCTCACCTGAATAAGCAGTTGAGCTGGGTGCGATCACCCAACTCGAAACCCGAAAGTAACTGATGCAGCTTGGCCTCGTCTGAAGCCGTGGTACGCTTTAAAACTTTAGCCTTCAGTTTATCATATGGGGAATCGTCTGGCATAGGGTTGGGTACATTAATTACTTCGGCAGCGATGTCAGTGAGCAACTGCATAGCCACGTAAGAAAACACGGTGGCCTGTAAAGTAATGGTACGAAAACGGAAAAATGCTTCCACCTGAGTGAACCAGATGCGGGGAGTTGAAATACCAAACGCAGGCAATTTAAGATTAATATCGTTTTCGGAAAATAAACCAGCGTCAAGTGCGTTTCCTTTCGTACACGAATTAAAGAAAACTCCGGTGAAGTTAGTGTGACGTGAAGGGCTAATAAAATGGTACAAATGATGAATATAAATTATAGATATAAATTCATACATACATACACAAATTTAGGCTCATGCAAAAGTATATATATACGTGTACATCGGCATAAATATATATACCACACATTCCTGTATAAATATACGTTTATATATATATATGTATCCATATACGTATTCATATATGGAATTTTGAGATTTCACACAAAAATTTCATTTAGTTTCATATATACATATATATATGAAATAAAGTTATATACGGGGGATCCCACTACTACACGTATCATTTATGCACGTATGCGTTCATTTTAATTTGTCCGGGTATACCCTGATATACCATGGGCTGAACGCCAGAGGCGAAAACTCGCTCAGAAGGAGCCTGGAACCACTGACTTATCTCGCAATGCTATTATTAAGGGTGTCCCCGATTCCACAACCAACGACCTGGAACATGACAAGAGTCAGTGGCAATTCCTGTCAACAGCCCTTGAACTTACCAATGTCTAGGTTCAACGTATTCACAGAATCCTGTGGCCCAAGCTGGAGTCGGACGAACCTAGACCACGACTCCTCGAAATTACTGTCACCTCGTATGAGATGGCTTCGCATATATTGAAGCGGTTCCGTTACCGGAGTCGTCTAATCCTTGACGGAATTTCGTTTCACCCCGATCGTTCTAAAGAAGAACGAGATTTACAAAAAGCCAATCACCGCACGCGTGCCAGTCGCCTGGTGGTTCCCATTGGGGATTTAATGACCTCAAAAACTCATCCGGCTCCTATGGAGTCGACGACCTCCGTCAGCGTTGTGTTTTGAATGAAGCCCCCATTCACAATCGTTGGAGAACGTTCATTCGTTTACTATTAACTCTGTAAGATGCATGTACACAAATGCGCTTAGCTTAATGAATAAAGTACCAGAGCTTCGCGAACTTTGTTCTACCACTAAGCCCCAGATCGTTGCCATTACGCAGTCGTGGCTGAGCACTTCCTACCTGGATCCTGAAATCGCTTTAGAGGATATGGCTATCTTCCGTGAGGATGAAACTGAAGGTAAAGGTGGGGATCGGCCCTCTATACCCACACTTCACTTCAAACTTCCTTTTTAACAATCCAGTACTTGCCGCGATTCAAATAACGGGCTGATGCTTGATTCGCTTAGATGGTTCAAAACGCTGGCTAGTAGGGTCCCCTATCGTCCTCCATCTTCGGATAATTCTGAAGACGAACTCTTAGTATATGGAGTAGAAGTTTTACGCACTGTAGGGTCTTCCCACATTCTTTTAATGGACGATTTCAGCTTACCTGAAATCAACTTCCTGACCTGCCCGTACACAGACGTTGAAATTTCTATCTCTGCACGATTTTTTCACAAAGTCGGAGCATTAGCTTTTTACGGAACACATATCTGGTTTCGCACGGTGGCTTACTGGCGACAATCCGTCAAGGCTGGATCACTTATTAACAAACGAAGAGTTGGTGGTAGATAATCTCACAATCACCTCTCCACTCGGACTAAGTGATCACGCAGTCGTCTTATTGGACCTCATTTGTAGTACGAATCTGACCAACTCAACGACTAGCAATCGCAGAAACTTCGTGAAAATGAACGTGGGGAAACTTCGTGGCAACTGAGAAATGCAGTCATAGGCGAACCACACCTCACCGCACTCTGTAGATGATCTCTGTGAGAAGCTTACTGCCATCGTTTCTGCAGCCGTGGGTGAATCTACACCACAATCGAGCTCCAAACATAATAAGCCTCCAAGTAAACTACGCTCTAATACACTTAAACTCATTCTAAAGAAACGGCAGGCTTGGACTTGCTATCGATTATCAGGATCTGCAGCTGACCAAAAAATATACGCTGCCTTGAGGTATCGGTGTACATCGCTAATTTGACGTGACCATCTACATGACCAACAACGACTTACAGAACGCATTATCGCTGATCCAAATAGCCTCCTCCGATTTGTAACATCAACTCGCGAAGCAAAACCCGGGGTTCCACAACTCTCAGGTTCATCAGGCCTTACTAGCTCTCATACGGAGACCGCTGATGTCCATGCTGAGTTTTACAACAGTGATTTTGCTCAGTCACCATCACTTTCTCATGTTCGTCTTGACACTTAATTCTATGGCACTTACACTGTGGATACTTCCTCCACGGCGGTGGTGCCTAGACTCAGGTGCCTCAGGGACAGCTCTCGTGACATCTATGGCGGGCGCTGAAACAAATGAAAGAAAGACTAGCAACATCGTGGCGTTATTGAAGCGCTTTTTCGGCCAGTTCAACCCTAGTTGGTTTCAGCTTTTTTATAATAGTTTCGTTCGACTGCATCTGGAGTATGAAACTGTAACCTGGCCACCGCATCTCCAAAAGGACAAGTTACTCCTGGAGACAGTACAACGAAGAGCCACTGAGGCAGTTCGGGGCCTGAGAGCTATACCATATGAGGAAAGGCTGAAGTCTTTGAACATTTACTCCTTAGAGTACCGTCGGCTTAGAGGTGACTTGGTATTAACCCTTTTGATTATGCAGTCCCCGGAACATTCTTGCCGCCTGATGCTCAACAAGGGGAGTAGCGTGACACTGACGGGTCACTCCCTAAAGCTAGAGGTCCAACATAGCAGACTTGAATGCGGACATAGCTTTTACTCATTGCGCGTTCGCAAGGCTTGGATTGATCTACCAGACCATGTTGCTTCTTCCGGCTCTGTAGCATTGTTCAAAGCTCGCCTTGACCACAACCTATTGCATTAGCTCCGATGCTGCACCTCTTTTCCCCATTTCAGCCTCTACATAGCATGGCTTCCGTTCTAATCGGTCATGCATAACTAATAAGCTAGTTTTCATGGACAGTCTGACGGAGGCCAGAGACAATGACCTCATTTCAGATGCCATCTTTTTCGGCTTTGCTAAGCCTTTCGACCACGTCCCACACGGCCCCTAAAACACAAACTGAAAGCCTGTTATTCAAAGAGAGGTTTTCCGCTGGATTGTTTCTTTACTTGATGACAAAACGTTTAGAGTTAAAACCCAATCAGACCTTTCATCTCCTTGTGTCATTTCTGGGGAGTTCCTCAATGGTCAGTGCTAGGTCCTCTGTTATTTCTGATCTGCATCAATGACCGCCCGGATAACTTTTTCAGCAACGCCCTCCTATACGCCCATGACTTAAAAATCTGGAATGCCACTGATCCCAGTGCACTACATATTGATCTTGACGGGATTAAGCGTTAGTCGGACGGTTAGAGTTTCCTACTAAATGACAATAAGTGCGCATATATGTCACTCAGTGGCGACTCCGGCAACGCCTTCGTGATTCACAGTGCAGTCGGCACGCTGGATATCATGAAAATCGATCTAAAGAAAGATCTGGGTATCTGATTGTCGTCTAACCTATCTGTTGCGCATCACCACGAGTTGGCGGCGAAAGCAGGGTCTGCCTCTGTTAGGATGATTAAGCGCACTTTCCCCCGTACAGACAAGAAAGCATTCCAGACGCCTTACGGGGTTTATATAAGACCGCTCCTCGAATATGCTAATCAGGTCGTGTATTGTTGAACCTGGTCCAACAGATTAATACCCAGTCTGTGTCCACTATCGAAAACAGATCGACAATGAAAAACAAGGACTCGGCGCGTTGACACTCGTGTATTTGTATCGACCCTGGAGAGTAGAATATACAGAGAATACACGTCGAGCTAATGAGGCAAGGAGAGAGTTGTGGTTGTAGCCCCGGGACGGATATCACAAAGAGGATAGGTTGACTAAAACACCAGTAGGTAAAAAACCAAGATCATCAAAAATATACATGTGAATGCGACTATCAAAAATATCACTTATTATGGTCGCCAGATAGCTATCCTCGGAAGACTAGTAAGTATTACACACGCCTTCGTTATTCCAGAGAGAGAGATAAAGAAAAAATACACATATCATGTCTTTCTGGATTATCACAGTTATAAGGTGACACACATGGAGAATAATGACATGGGATAGGGAACCTCAAAGTTCAGGGGAGGGTCGGTGGAAAAAATGGCTGCTGCGCTGGGAGGATTCCTTCGTTTGAGTTATTTAGACTTCGGTGCGTTTCTTCTCTATCGCATCGGGCTGTGCAACCCTAAAGTCTCTTGAGATAAAAGGAGGGTAGGTTTGCCTAATGCTGTACGATAGGTAACTGGAGTTTTCTCTCCACACACCATGTTCGGATAATCTGGAAAGGAGAAAAACACTGTGAAATATCCGCATGACTGGCGGAAATAGAGAACTCACCGTGTCAGAGTATCCGATGGACTAAATAATTTCACAGCCAACTACTTCACGGACTTTGCCATTTTGAGTGAATGCCTTCGGTTTGCTCTTCTTCTTGTGCACCTGTCCAAGGTTGATATACTCGCGAGAGAGAGAAGAGGGTTAGCATACGAATAGACCTGGTCCAGAACAGCGCCGTTTGGGTTACGGACCCGGTAACCCATCAGATAACAGCAAAGACATGAGAGTCAAAACAAACATTTTTGGCGTTATGTATGATTGTGCGTTTGTTACAATGGAAAAACATCTTTTTCAAAAATAAGAAACGTTAACATAGTCCGAAAAACGTACGGGCTTGCGGAGCTCCCTACCAAGACGAGTATGCCCAGAGGTAGAGGGAGCAGGGGTGGGGATTGCGGGGGTTGCAGGGGTTTTTGTGGTCGAAAAGTATTTTGCTGGCACCACAGGGCGAGGCGTGCCTTGGAAAGTGCTACAGTGGATTCTTCCCTTTGACGATGTCAGAGGTACGGGCTGTATTGTGAGAGCCCATTTGACGACGATACTCGACCGCAGGGTCAGTGGCTTGCGCGGTAGCCTTGGTTGCCAAATCAATGCAGTTGTCAGCCGATGCACTGAGGTTCTGCACACATGAAAGAGCATTCGTGACAGTGTGGTTGGTATCTGAGACATGTATATCAGTCGTAAACTGAGAGATATTGTCCAGGTGCTTAACGTCCCTTGGGGAATGCCTGTCGGATGAAGCGTTTAAAGAATAGATTAACGGTTTGTCATAAGTGTAAATAGATCGCTAGTGACTCTCTACCCAACGTGTTGTAGCGGGATTCCGCCGGTTGTAAACGTTCAAAAAAATCTAAAGGTTGCCACTGCTTACTAAAGGATTGCTGTAACACATCACCGACAGCGGTGTCCGAAGCGTCGGTTACTATTGACAGTGGTGTGTTCGGATCAGGATGAGCAAAAGTGCTGAGTCAGCGAACGCAACCTTCAGCTCAGCGAACGCAGTGCGTGCAGCCTCGATGAACTGGAATTTACGTTCATATCAACGGAAAAGATCGGTCATTGGCTGCATTATATACTCACAACGAGGTATGAAACGTTGACAATAGTTGACCAGACCACTAAAACGACGAAGTTGCTCACAGGAAGTTGGCTCGGGGTATTCACGGATGGCTTTCACCTTATCCGTGAATGCGACGATTCTCTTTTCGGAGATCTTGTGACCCAGAAGTTATATTGTGGCCTTACCCAGTTCGAACTTGCTGGAATTAACTGTGACGCCGTGTTGGGTCAAACGTTCCAGTAGGGTGCAAAGCTGCGTAAGGTGTTCTTCCCGTAAAGTGCTAGCAACTAAAATATCATCTAGATAAGGGCAGACAGTCTAAACCGCGAGTCACTTCATGAATGAAGCGTAGAAAAGTTTGCGTTGCATTGCTCAAAACAAATGGCATTTGAAGAAACTCGAAAATACCAGAAGGAGTTATTACTGCGGTTTTGGGTAAATCTTCTTTGGCTAATGGAATTTGGTGATATGCTCGTACTAAATCTATCTTGCTGAATATGGGTTCTCCATGTAATCAAGTACTTAAGTCCTACATGGGTACTTGTCAGGAACGGTTGCCTTGTTGAGGCCGCGGTAATCACCGCATGAGCGTCAATCACCCGACTTCTTAGGGACCATATAGAGCGGTGAGGCCCACGGTCTCTTGGAAGGGCGGTTTATTCCGAGTTCGAGCATGTGCTCGAACTCTGCTCTGGCGAGTTTTAGTTTGTCTGGAGCCAACCGGCGGGGCCCTGCTTAGACGGGGGTCTCTCAGTGCGGATGTGATGAGTGACGTTAGAGGTCACTGTTGGAATGTCATTCGATGTGCGAATGAGCTACGGGAACACATTGACGAGATCCATGAATTGCCTATGGGCGGCGGGATGAGCAGTTATGATTGTTATAGGTGCAACCGTTGCGTGCGTTTCGGGTCTGCTCAGCTTAGTGCTGAAATCGATTAACAGTCGGTGTCTTGTATCGACCAAAAGGTCAAAATATTAAAGAAAATCGGTGCCGATGATGGCGAAACGTACCGCGGCAGTTAAAATCACCTGTAGTGGTCACGACTAGTTACTAAAGAGACTAGGTAAATGCGATTGTACCTCACTAGGCTATCAGTGATAACGACCTGAACGCATGAGACAAAACATTTACAAAGTTCCAGCAAGTTTCGGTTATCAAAAGGATTTGACTCACAGGAAAGTGTTCACAAGTGTTCGAGATGACCACCACAATATTCCAAAGTACCAGTATCCGGAAGTGGGTAATATCATAGAGTTGCCGTGAACTGCAGAAGCGTGATCAGGGATGCGACGATGTTCGTAGTACGACGGAGCTAAAAAGCTGGATGGTAGATCCGTGTAGTAACATCAAACGACTGCGAAACGGAGAGGAGAGCAGACTGATGTGCACAAAACTCGTATTGGTCACATTTTTCAATTCCAACAAAATGCAAAGGTGATATAAAAGGTTGTTGTACAGAAATGAAGCATAGTTGGCTATCAAGAACAAGGAAATCTCTACAGTACTCCCCACCCAGAGCATTTGTGGAAGATAAGTGCTCGATTATTGTCTGATAAGCGAAAATGAGTGACATAATAGTTATAAACGAAAACGGACTGGTAAAGTAACATGCCTGCCGGAACGTGCAGTTGAATGGAGTGGGGACGAATGAGGGAAAGGTGTTGATGTAGTATGAGTCTGTTCGGTAGGCTGTACTGTCAATTGTGGGTGAAGAGTCTAATGCGTGGGGAGTGAAAGAGATGGATGCTTCAGTGTTCTGTGGTTCGGCATCATGAGTAAATGATTGAGAGAGAGATTCCTGATGCATGTCAGCTTAGGCAGGTTTGAGACGATCATTGCTCACAGTAACGTGCTTTCCAGAACGTTCGATGGTGAAGACCTTGTCCGTTCGAAAGATCACTTTAAAAGGACCGTCGTAAGGTGGTCGAAGTGAGCGCCGAACTGCGTCACAACGAACGAAAACGTGGGTGCAAGTCATCAAGTCCTTGTTGAGTTGTTGAGGCCAAGAATGTTGTCGGGTAGGAATGGCACGGAGTGCTTCAATATATGATTTGAGACGGTGTGCGTAGTTCGTCAGATCTGTTGCAGCTTGTGTATTTTGGTTAAAAAAATCACCTGGGAGACGTAGTGTTGTTCCGTAGACCAATTCGGTGGTGGAACGTTGTATATCTTTCTTCAAAATGGACCTGATGCTCAGTAAAGTGAGTGGTAAGCGCTCTGTTCAATTCTGTGTTGACTGCGCCATGAGTGATGTTTTCGACTGTCGGTGGAAACGTTCAACGATCCCATTAGCAGCAGGATGGTATGCAGTTGTCCATATGTGTTCACAACCCAACAGACGGGTCAAGTCGCGGAAGAGGGCTGATTGGAATTGCGAACCTCGGTCTGTAGTGACGAACAATGGGACGCCAAAATTGGCAATCCAATGTTCGAGAAACGCTTTGGCGACTGTCTCAGACGAAATATCGCTAAGAGGAACAGCAACAGGCCATCGTGTAAATCTGTCGATGTACGTGAACAGGAACGTTTTACCGTTTGATGGGGGTAATGGGCCAGCCAAGTCTACATGAACGTGCGAGAAACGTGCGTCTGGGGTGGGGAAATTCCCAGGGGAGGTGATGGTGTGGCGATGTACCTTGCTCCTCTGGCAATGGAGACATGACTTAGCCCACCAGCGCACATCTTTGTTCATATTGGGTCAAGCATAACGGGCAGCAAGTAGTTTGAGCGTGGCGCGGCTGCAGGATGGGACAAAGAGTGTAAATGGAGAAAAATGGGTTTACGAAGAAAAGAGGGTAGGACTGGACGTGGTATGCCTGTGAAAGTATCAAACACAATAGTGGACTAGGAAGAGGGTAAGGGGATACGGGAACATTCGAAAGGTGAGATGGAAATGGATGGAAAATAGGGGTTTTTTCTTTTGAGTTTTGGCGATTTTCTCGGGACTTATGTCATACAGATTAGAAACAGCGTTAGCGTGTAGTCTGGAGAACGCATCAGCAACCACATTGGAGTTTTTGTCGATGTGTTGGATATCTGTTGTGAACTGGGCTATAAAATCGAGGTGCCGAATTTCGCGCGGGGAATATTTGTCTTGATTCGCGTTAAAGGTGTAGATTAAAGGCTAGTGGTCTGTCAACACGGTGGAATTCCTTCCTTCTAACAGATGACAAAAATGTCTAATGGACAAATAGATAGCAAGAAGCTCACGACCAAAGGAGCTATAATTGACCTGCGCGGGTGATAGCTTCTGCGAATAAAATGAGATCGGTCGTAAATCGTCGCTGACACATTGCTGAAGCACTGCACCAACACCAGGATTGGACGCATCTGTCGAGATGATCAGATGAGCGATCGGCTTTGGATTGAAGTGAGTGAGGGTCGTTGCGTCGCTGAGTGCTTAACTGACGTCGTTGAACGCCTGTAGCGCATCAGAATTTAAAATAACGCCCTTTTTATAACCACGGAGTAGATCGGTTAATGGTTTCAAAAAGCTGTGAGCAATGAGAGATAAATCGAAGATGATAGTTAACAATTACAATAAAACGTTCAAGTTTTTAATGGAATCCGGAATGGGATATCCTTGAAGCGCTTGCATTTTGGTGTCCAAGGGTTTGATGCCACTTGCGTCTATAAAATTTCCAATAAATTCGAAGGGATGAGACGCGAAAAATGCACTTCGGTAAATTGATGGAGAAGCCGTATTCATTCAAGAGTTCCAGTAAACCACGAAGATGTGTTTCATGTCCCTCGGGGGAACGACTGGCTACCAAAACATCGTCGAGGTAAACAAATACAAAATCTATACCACGTACAACTTGATCCATGAAACGTTGAAATGTTTGAGCTGCATTTCGAAGGCCGAAGAGCATTCGAAGAAACTCGTACAAATCAAATGGAGTTTTTATCG
>JTDE01008255.1:8668-22040 GCA_014338405.1 Paragonimus skrjabini miyazakii | reverse complement strand
TCGTGAGGAATTGCGTTCACCACATTAATGGGCAGCTCCTCAATCGTGTAGTTGTTAATATTTCACCACACAACATTAGCACGCGTGCGTGAGGCACAGATCAACATGGAAAGGCCACATGACGTTCAATTCCCCAATCATTTTACACAAACTGACTAGGATCGGACTATCCGGCTTGTAATTTTTTGTTTAATAAATTATCCTGGCGGTGAGCCACAGAAAGAGAAATCAATTGTTTTTGCCCTTCATCACGTAAATCCCGTCTTCAAGGCGAAATTTCGGTTCAGTCACGCAATCATTCAAAAACTGGTTCACACCGTTTGGCTTACCAGGAACACAAAATGCATTAATAACAAAGGAGACGCTCTATCATCTGACCGAAATTGGTCACGTTTGAATCTTAAAGAACGTGAATGTCTGAACGCCGTCTATATTCAGCTGAATGGCGATACACTGAACATCGTCCAGGGATCCTGCAACTCTAACGATAGACTTTCCCAAGCTCATGTTTGCGTAAATGCCACAACCGGATAAACGTTTAACACATTCACAGGGTGTTTGGTGCAATTATCAGATATCTTTGAAGACTTTCCACTTGTACTTGGGAAATGCCCTCAAAACCGTTGTCGAACCGCGGAAGTTATTGGACACTCTAGAAGCGGCTCTAGTAAGTTTGCCCCAAACATTTGTGGAATGGCGACTAAATCTACTAAAGTTTGCAGATTGCTATAAGTAAACGCACACAATGGATGAGAAATGCCTCTCTCCTGGTTCATTGTTCTGCAGTTGACTGCATAACAGGGGGCAACATTGCAGATTGTACTCAGTTCGATAGTCCCAAGGATTGCCTTTGCGACAGACCGAACTCCGACGTCTTAGATAAACTGGGCGTGCCTCTACAAAGAATATATGATAAAAACCCCGGTGTTGCATGAGGAAGTCAATTGTATTCTTTAGCAGAAAAGTTAGACATTAAAAGACACAAACAAAAACAAGAACAAAATGGGCCGACAGGAAATGATGAAATACAATTGCATTAAGTGATATGGGGGTTGTCAGTCTGGCAAAATGCTGATATACAACGGGTATATTTATTGAAACATAATGAAAGGCCAGTGGTGGAAATGGGGAACCATAATTTTTCCACTATAACATCAAACATTTTGGGAGTAAACCTCACCTAAAATAGACGTCGCTCAATCTGTCAACGCCTGGTCCTAATGATCCACCAACTGGTCCAGCCAAGTGTAGGCTCAGTATACTTAGCGTATCGGCGGCTGGCAGCCCTCCTGGACAAGTTCTCACAAAATTATGCTCCTGCTGACTCCTTGCGAGAAGTCAGCCTCATCCCGATTGTAGCTCAACCCCCAATTTGATTAAATGTGGTCACCCATTCATATTTGCCATACTAGACAGTCGGATAAGGACAACTGGAGCATTTGCAATTGACCCAATTGATGGGAATTGCATGTACACCAATGCATCAAGTTTGTAACTTAAGCCATCGGAGCTGAGGTTGGGAGAAAGGAGCCTGACATTATGGCGTTCGCAGAAGTGTCTTCGGTGAAGTATAACGGGCTGAGAGATTAACCCAGCGAAAAAGAATGTTTTCAGAAGGGATAGGATCAATACGTAGGGTGACGGATTTACACTATGCAAGTCTACTAATTTACAAGCCACGTGGACCCAGGCGATTCGCCGTTTTCCACGGTACCCGAGTCCGTCTACTTGCGCATTGGTCTTTGCGCAAACAGAACCTTACCTTAGCCCTTAAATACCTCCTGCCTGCAAGTGACACAGTGTACGGCGGTAGCTTGGCCACCGCACTACAGTCATCGACTTGACCTTAGATATTATTTTGGCGCCAGACGATTGCAGTCACCCGGATACTTACATCAAAACTCTGAGTGTACACTCCAGTTGAGGCTTCTCAACAGTGTCGTCTCTCTGCACCCCTACCGTGTTAAGTTTGTTCAAAGATGTACAAAATCCTGCCATTGCTGTCCATGGTTTTGCACCGTCTAGTGTAGACCTAACTATCAATAAGAAGCCTGGTTTGATGAAGAACTTCAGACTGAAATGCCCTTAATTTGCCTTCATTTCGTTCAGATCTACTCTTGTCTCTTCTAGAGGAACAGTCAAGTCATTATGGTGGATTACCTAAGTCTAAACGACTACTTTCTAACAGCCTCTGAGAATTTACCACCATCAGCTCCCCGAAGTGTATTTTGGTAATACTTTAACGTCACTGTCGACAAGAGGACTAGTTTCTACGTCTTACCAAGGAACAACAAAAGCAAGTAGCTATCCCATGACATTTCTGTATGTAATATAAAACACAGCTATGGCAAGTGTTTTGCCTGGATGCAGTTTCAGTCAGCCCAGACCAGGGAAGTCTGCAGTCGGTGTAAACTCATAAGAAACGGGCTCACTGAAGCTGTCCGTAATGACAAATCGTAAGTTCAATTTTTGTGCTCCCCAGGTTAAGATTAAACCCCAAATGGTTTTATAGGCAGCCGTCCAAATAAACCTCGATAAAACCAGGCATTCACAGTCTACTGACAGATTCTGGCCTAGCTATCGACAATCAGCAGGCGGTGGAAAACATCGCCGATACTCGTGAGAAATGCCATCGAAGTTGCCTTGTAGGTCCATCGCATGTCCCTTCATTTTGCTGAGCTCTGTACACTAAAAGACGTGGCCTTTGGTCTTTAGACTGTCTTGCCAAACTTAAGATGAAACCTAACAGATCTGAAAAATTTGAAAGCATTGCATCAAGACCGCTGAAACGTTGCACAGATAGTTCAGATATATTCTTGTCTCTTGTGCCGGAGGTTCTTCCAGGAAGCAGTGTAAAGTAGTGCCGTTTCACAGTTACGGTGCGCGTAACATAACTTTCAGCTACCAACACATTTCACTCCTCAGTTTCTGTTCAAAGGCGAAACGAGGCACTGTTGACGGCGCTATCCAACGACGCATTCTTGCACACTGAGTGACCTTCTCCCGACTGCACCACTTCAGACAGGGCCACTCACGCGCTATCAACCTGGTAACTGTTCATGAAGGGTGGATTAGACATTATGAGAATCAGCTGTGCCATATCCTGCATGGATTCGCGGAAGCTTTAACAGAATAGACCACAGCGTAATACTTTCCAAACTGCATTGGTAAGGAATTGTACGGAAACTGCTGCGACGACGCAACAGGTATCTGAAAAAATGCACTTTCTGTGTCCGTGTTGATGGCACCTATTCAGTCCAAAAAGTTTCGCCTGGGGTTCCGCAAATGTCAATTTTAGGACTGTTGTTGTTCCTGTTAGACGTCAACGAAATATCATCGCTTTTATCTTCAAACGTTTTGTTGTACGCAGATAGCCCAAAGCTTTGGAGAGTCAGTCAAAATCCTTCCGACGAATCCAGCCTACAATCAGATCTTGACATGCTTTGTAGCTGATGTAGGTTAAGCCATGTACCGCTGAATGCGGCAAAGTATAGAGCCTTAAGGCCCCATTATAATGGTGAGACATCCCATTATCTCGTGTGTCCGAATAACAGACAGATTACATTTTGGTTGCAACCCAGGATCTAGGTTTCCTCCTCAACTTCAGAATGACAGCACGCCAGGCTACCAACGTCTGTGAATTTAACAATCGTGATTTAGGAAGACGCAACCAGAAAACTTTCGTTTCAATTATTCTACGCTACCTTGTCCATTATTAGAAGCAAACACTCAAGGCTGTTCACCTCATCTCCTTAAGGATGTCTTGTTGCTTGAAGGGGTTCCGCGCTGAGCCATGAAGCCAGTGAAGGGCCCCCAAGCACTCGGATCATCGCAGCAGACTTCCAGGTTCAAAAGTGCCTAACCTAAAACTTAGCCAGACAGGGAGAGATATCATGCTCGCCTACAGGATATCAACTAAATCCAAACACCCTTGGTTCTCTATCCTACTCAAGAATGACAAAGCAAGTACAAGAAGGAACAGTTTTAGTCTACGGCATCAGCGCTACTGTCTGCTTTGTCGGCATTATTCGTTTGCGCCTTGATTGGTCCCTACTGGAACAATAAGCACTAAGAAGTCGTCTTTGCTCAGACGTTCGACGCGCTCAAAATAAAATATTATAGATGCCACAGGGAAACCTCCGGTAGTTTCAATGTTCTTGATGCACCAACCAACCCTCAGGAAAGATGCTAAACAGCACTGAAAGAAGTGAGCAAGTCAGTGTGCCTGGCAGGCCGTGAAATTTTTGTTCGTTTGCTGTATTTACTCAGCGCCTGTTATGTCGTTAACTGTCTGTTCAGTGTCATTGTGGCTGCTTGACGCAAAATACTAGACTCCCATATCATGTCACTTTCTTTCGAATATATTCGTGCATTAACTCTGGTTGTGCTCTTTTTCGACAAATTTGCCACGGCCCTCTTTGAGTCAAGACTGTCTCTGACCAAGTTCCTTGCTCCATACTACCCAGAAGTGTGTAAATAAAACCGCATACTTTTCTGGATGAGCAAACAAACTGTGAAGCCTGTAAAAAATCAAGTTCAGCAGAATACAGATTTAGTGGTCAAATACATAATACTGAATAACCTAAGCGAATGCAAACGTACATCACCGGGCTATCAGCGACAACAAGAAAACGCGGATTCAACCGAAGTGTTACGGCGTGAATTTGCTGGAATTCTCAAGAATTTCTTCTACATTTTTCATGTATTCCTGACGATTCATTATCACAGCACCGGTCCCTTTATCTGGCTTCAGGATTATAATATTTTCATCCTTCATCAGTTGTTGTAGTGCTTCCAAGTGTTCACCAGTGAGACAGCACTTCTGTTGTATTGGAGATCAACTAACTTAGCCTTTAGCCAACCGTCATTATCCACTGATGTCGGAACCAAAACATTTAGCTGAGCGTACAAATTCTCAATTTGTGCATCCACCATGGTTTTATTTGTATGTTTTTGGGCTTTTTGCGCTGATGAGGATGAGGATCTATGTTTCATGTTCCCTCAAATTTTGTTCGGTTGCAGCAATTCATGTCATTTCACAGCGCGCTAATCAGGCAACCCGTCTATCTTTTCTCAGATATGGACCATGATGGGTGGTGTTCTTGCCTGTCGAAAGGTTTCGTCAATTCTGAACTGCCGACAGGTGTTGCACATAATCTATATAAGAGTAAATTGTGAGTAATTAATACTACGGTATTTGATTCAAACAATATATCCTCAGAAAGCTGCAAGGAGAGGTATTTGCACAAGTTTGATCGAATTGTTGGCGACGTTCCAACTGAATTCATGGATGAATACCTTATTTACAGAAACAACTGTAGGCTCTCCCCAAGATTGTCAAAATAAGTTATTGTTGTATCTCGCGTATTAGCTGAGATATTCCACCTCCACTACATCATAGAAACATGGTTTGTTGCAGGTATCAGGGCACTGATTGAACAGTAAAATCTTGCATATGTTGGAGAAGAACAGGCGTTACTAGGAGGATATTCACTTTAATACGTTGAACTACTTTTCAACTGAATGCAGTCTGTTCATTCATTACAAAAGTCGCTTGGTCAGAATGGACTTTCATTAATTCCAAAATGTATGAGGTTCGCTGCTCGTGTGTTGAAGACGGACGTTAGATTTCATCACGGTTGGGTATAATAGACAATAAGGATGTGGGCGATATTGGGTTAACTCATAGTATATGGCTACGCGTAATATCTCTTCCGATCGTTTCCTGAGTGTTTCCAAAGTATCTCCTTAGGACACCCAGGGATCACTCGGGGAAAGCTCAGTGAAAACCCAGGGAAAGTTCATAGGTAGCCCAGGGAACGGTTGTGCTACTAGGGAGTTATCTCAACGACAAATACTGACGCATCACAAGGAATGAAATACACCAAGTTTTGTTCATTTTCTATTGCCCGTGTATTCGCAGATAAATTTAACAAGGTAACGAACCTAGAATCTAAAATGGCCAAAATACACAATGGGTACGGAGAACCTACCAAAACGTTGCACTGATTAGATTCGACAGTCAGCATTCCAAGTGCCTCAAATAGCCCATCGTGAGAAAACTTTTGTCATAAACGCCTCGCAGCTACATAGAAGGCATCTACGGAAGGTCCAACCCTACTAGCAGTTATCTGACTGACCTTTTGGAGATGGTCAATCATGCATCAAACATGCCTTGCAAACACAACCAAAGGAGTGGTTACTTTGACACGCTTAATATCTTCTAAGCATCATTGTCAGCTCCAGCAAAATAAGCTGAATTTCCATCATGCATTCAGCCGGACGGATGGAACCAATATATCTTAGCGCTCACCAGACATATTTTAGATCTCGTATTCACCGTAGGTATCTCGTCTGTAGGGATAACCATTATGAAACAGTTTCCAAGAAGTGACCATAATATCGGCAAGTTTCAGTTTGGTTTCAATGAGGCGATCAAATCGACAAATATATTCTACCGTCTGACCAAATCCACTGATTGGAATACCTTCTTCTCCTCATTAAGATCGTTAAACTGGAATACGCTCTTTTTTACATCAGATCCAAAAGTAGCAACCGAAGAATTTATCAAACGTTTCAATTTTTGCATCGACATTCTGGCTCACATAAAGTCGAAAATCGCCAACTCGTGTGCACAATGTAGATTACTTACTGCAAAAGAGACTGACCCACTTAAAATACTTAGGTCACGGCATAAAAGAACATTTGATTTCTCCCTATTAATGCGAATGAGCAACATGTTTGAACACATAAAACGTGGAAATCAACTGCGTTATATAAACGAATGAAACCTTGTGCTTGGTAGTGAGCGGAGGGACATAAAATTAATGCAACCGATGAGATGGAGGAAGTCCACGAGGGAAGCTTCTGTAAAAACTATTACTCTCAATGATGAAACTGTTGTCGATAACATTTTTAAAGTAAGTGAAATTCCCAGCTCACATTCTGCTACTGCGTTTAGCGTGCAGAACACAGTACTACCCGTTAATATCCCGTTGAAAACAACCAAAGTTCTGTTAAATGTTTTGATTGATGTCAGAAGTATTCGCTAACAGTTAGCTACCACTAAACCCTCAACCGGTCCTGGACCTGATGGTATCTAACCAGTGGCCATCAAGCAACGAGATGAGGATGTACCCATTCTTTCAATAAATTTGTTTATCCAGCACCTTTCCTCCTCGGTGAGAATAGTCAATCTTTATGCCTCGCTACAAAAGTGGTCCAAGGCAGAAAGTTACTAACCATCATCCCATCAACCACACATCAATCTGCTCAAGGATGTTCTAAAGGATAATAAGAGTGCCCATTGTCGAATACTTAAGGTCATAAAGCCTTGTAAACCGTTTTATATAAGGTTTCCTTGGTGAGCGTTTTTACACGACACGTCAGTTGGGATTCTTATACCATATATTGATGTCCGCTAACGCGGGAAATGCGGTCATTACCATACAGCTGGATGTGCAAGGGACTTTTGATCGTGTGCCCCATAAATGCCTCTCGATTAAAAAAACATCTTTTGACATACAAGACCCCCTGTATAGCTGGCATTCGCCATGTTGTGAAGACCCAACCCCAACCCAACCCATACAGTCTAAATAGGAAAGCACTGCTCAACATCCAAACCAGTGACCATTTATGGGTTTCCGGGAAGCATTCTGGGACTGTTGGCTTTCCACATCTATTTAAATGACGTATGAGGTGTGGTTAAACACGACAGACCCTTTCTGTCTGCTGACGGTATCAGAATCATTCACAAATTTTGCTAGCATAGTGACATCGCTTTTTGTTTACCAAATAATCGATAGGGCCTAGCACCATTGGAGTTGCTGAATCAACAGAAGAATCGGATTATGCGTTCTGGTAGCCTAGTCTAACGCATTGTCTGGCATCGCACATGGATCCATAAGTACAACGACAAACAGTTTAAATAAGTGGTAACTAACGACCAGGTTTACAAGCGCATAAAACAGTGCAGCGAAAACACGTGATAAACCATCCAGTAAATTCGGGCGGTAAAATAAATTGCGCGTTAATATTATTCAGATAACCAAACATGGTACAGTGCGGTAAGAAACGGAATATAAGTAATAGAGTGAGGTATTATTCAATTAATTACGGCCGAAATAGAGTTTAGGAAAATTAAATAAATGTTAGCGCATCGAACAGTTTCGAGTAAGAACGAATAATTGTAATCGAGGATCACGTTAAATCCGGAGGTAAGAGCATCCTACTCTGAACACATAAGTAGAGGAATTGTTAGATGTGAAATTGGATTCCACAGGAGTCATGGCGCGAAGCATTGCTGACGACGTTAGCACCGAGCAATTGGAGCATTATTACTTACGGTTGTCAAATACCCAATCGTTCTGTGATCATACTATCAATACCGTCACTTCCGTTCGAGATCTAGGAGTAATGTATTCAAGTTGCTTCAGTTTCCGTGGACAAGTATGATTCCAGGTGGCCAAAGCTAAAAAGACAGTAGGGGTTATCAAAAACATTCAGCCTGCCGGTTGAAAGGCCGACGTTTTGCAGAACGTGTGGTCGATCTCAACTTGAGTATGACACCTTCATTTTTTGACACCTATTTGAATCTGATAGATCGTGATAAAAGATCTCCAACTTGCATTTACCCAAAGCTCATTAGGATAATCCTCCTTACTCACCCATAGAGACCTTTGTGATAAACTTGGCATTGATCCACCTTTGCTACAAAAGCTGAAGTTGAACCCTGCGCTGTTGTACAAGCTGATACATTTGGATGCCACCATTACGGCGTTTGCCGTTCACTTTAAGCACTGCTGCCCGTACAGTCTAAGAAATAAAGGTTCCAATTTACTAAACCTGCTATCTAGGTAAAAGATTCACGCTAACGTTTCCTCTTTCGAAATATTTCCATATTTAGAGTAAACTTCCGAATGGGGTCGAATCCAGTAACAGCATCCAGCGTTCCAAAACGGGCTTGGACAGCTATCTTACGCTAACACACAAAATGTATATCTCCACACTTTATCTATCTCCCGATGACGTTCTAAATGTGGCTCGGTAATTGTCTAGCCGTCAGCTGCATATAACGCACATACTCCTACCTGCCATCAAGCACTCCTTGAAAACAGCTCACCTGCAACCGTTTATTATGTCTACCGTTTACTAACGACCTATCTAACATTTAATCCATTGAATACTCGCGAAACTATCGAAAAATCAGCATCATTTTATTCACGTGCGTTACTGCTCACGCACTAACCAGACTACTGGAAAACGTGAAGATTAATGTTGTAATAAATCCCGCAGAACGGACTTACATAAAGTTAAACTTAGAACATGCACATAGAAAAACAGGTTCACAGCTCGCGTATATATGTATACCACGTATTATATAAATGCCAACTTGTAACTACCTATTCACCCGGGTATGCCTACAGCTAAAATTAGTAGAAGCTGGTATTAGCAGCTTACTGAGTAGCGTACAGTAACCCTGCACACAACACTGTCGAGGCACAACACTCCCCGTTTATAACTTACATAATCGTAACTGAACCTCAGTTCACATCTTGTACTGCCTTACGAGCCTCAATCCTCCCTTGCTAACCGCCTGACAAAGTTTGCTTTGTAAAATACGGATTTTACTTCAGATATCGACCTCGTAAATCGAACGGACGTTAAAATTCCTTGAGGAGTTTCGATTATTATGTGTTAATCATTCAACGAGTAGTTGCTGGTTTCTTCAATTTCCGCTGCTTGCCAGTGTGATATAATTTATCAAACAAAATGCAAAATATTAATGTCGCATACAGTCTTTGCCAAAAAAGATTACATATTAAGTTATTCGTCATATTACATGTGATCACTCCACACTTTCCCATTCAACACGTGCGATTGTGTTCTTTTTCATACTCACACGAACATCCGTTCTGTGAGGAGAACTTCCGTGACGAGTGGGTGCACAAAACCCGGTATTGATGAAATGATTCATGAAGTTTTCAACTTCTGGACGTTTTCGAGCTGTCGACGAACCCCTCCGCTAACGTCTACCCAGTTGTTCTTCAAGTTTCCAAATTTCCAGTCATCTCTCGCGCAAGCCGATTTATTTCAACACTTTTCCGACGCTACTCATGTCATGTAATGCCGAAATGCCTTGTAGATGCATTTGGACGTATTTTCCGACTTGGCCCTGAACGAATTGAAAAATTGACTCGTAGATAACGTTGTGAAAGATAAACCAATATAACATCACAACTTTGGATATGAATATGTGAAAAAATCGAACTCATCTTTCCTGGTGCGCTCTGCAAACTCTTGTAAACTGCCATCCTTTTCTGTGAGTAAGCTGTTTTGCTGGCAGGTTTCACGTTTGTTGTATTATGAAGCCATTTGTTGTTTTGTATCGTCCATAAGGATTTGTAACGATCGCGCATATCTGAGCATGCTTGTCACGAATGCGCTAAACATTATGTATTATTATGTGTATCAGTAGTGGTATTAGTAGTAGTGGGGGTACTGCAGCTTCTCGTAGCTTCCAACCCAATAACCTGTAGCTGACGGAATCCAAGGCTTCCTGGAGACCCAGGAAACGGAAAAAGATCAATTCTCTTATATCTAGCTTCTCCGTAACGGTGTCTCAAAGCGTTTGCAGATTATCAACACAATAATAACCTCTTAAAAAGCTATACTGAAGATCTCTGGAAAACTGCGTTCAGATGGGTTTGCAAGTCCTCCGCCGTTATATGCATCCAAACCTTTTCTCATGACACTGATTAGACTTACTGGTCGGCAGTTTCAGATAATTAATCAATCACCATATTTAATAGGAATTATAATGACCTCTCTTTAGTAATTCGCGACTACACCTGCATTCAGTGTGATTGAACGTATGAATAAAGGATGACGCCATAGAGTTGACCAGGGGTTCGAGGTTATCCCGTCCTGCGAACTTCGTGTTGTATATCAAGGATATCGCCCGCTCCACTACATAGGGTGTAATAATCTCATCCATGTTAGCGTCCTTGAAGTTAGAAAGAGGTTTGGGTACTTCATTATCTGGGCTATTAACAGTCTGAAACTGAGCTATAATTGTGTTCACCACGTTTTTGTCGGTCGTTGTGATCCCTTTGCTCTAGAAAGGTGTGGGGCCCACTTCCTTTCTTAAGGAGGACCTGGACTGGTCATAAGCATGGAACCTCCAAAGTCCGCATTTAGTGACGCGCGCCATGCTAAGCTCATACACTAGGCTAACATTCTTTCGTTTCGTTAGGGGTTCAGTTTTATATCACGAAACCCTCTGCCGTGAACCCTAGAAACAATACGCTGGTTCGTTCTTGATATATAATGGTGCGCTCGATAAAATCGGATCCTCGTCCTGGTAATAATTAACACGAAAAATCTCGGTCCCGAAAATACCACAACTGACCCGCGAATTGCCCACAGGAGAAGCCAAAGATCACGTACAAAGAAAAACGTTTTGCTCCGCTCAGACAAGTGTGCGACAATTGTGACAAATACAAAGTATTTATATGGCGCGTAGTAACCAAGCATTCCCGAAACATCAAAGAGAACAGTTACCAAAAAGCGGCTAGAATAATCAATGAGCATAGCGGCATAAAACGCCTCGACCGCTCTACAGAGTTCCGCCAATTATTACTGGGTAAATAGTTTTCTTTCGGGAACGGAAGCGGATTTGGAGGGCAACAGAATGTACGCCCCAAAACACCCTGTGACAAATTTTGCCGAACATACGATCTCCCAGCCAAATGCTTACTCTGGAGCTCCCTCTTCGCCCTGTGGTGAACACTTGACTCCCGATCCTTTCCTTCGACCAGCTTTTGAGAGATGTCTCTTTCTGGAGCAGCCCGGAGGTTGTCGACGTAGCTTGTCCACAGAATATTGATATCCTGTGTGAAAACTTATGAGTTCTAGATTACTATTTCAGCTTCGATTATCAGTTTTTTGTGGTCAGTTTGTTGGATAAGTTGCGATTTGCGTGCAGGTTTGACCGAGATAGGACATTAGAGCGGGAAGTGAATCGTCACGTGGCCGTTCTTTCCAAGCGGTGCTGTAGGCGACGCGTTGATGACGTCGCTGCTGCGCCAGGTCATAACTAAGCCTAACGCTGGGGCGATATGTCCAAGTAGGAATCTTGTGCGAACGTAAAATCGTCGTCGAGGTTGATAGGCGCGACAAAATTATTCAAGACTAACAGACCCTGATAACCAGTTGACTCTAGAAGTAATGGAGTCTCTCAAAACATGTTGGCGTTGGTCTGATTCGCAAGCCGTCTGGATTGAGTATAACAATGCTCCGTCTACTCCGGTGACGCTCCTGAACTTCGATGTATCCTAGTGACCTTTACTGGGGGTTGGTATGAAAAGAGCTAGAAACTAAGGTTACAATTCGTGAGTGACTGCCTTATAGAACTTTGAGTCAGTAAAAAGCAACCACCTCTAGCGGTTTTGTTACGATCGTTGCGATACCACTGCAACCCACACGCCCAATCTCTCAAACTGATGCCTTCTTTGAACCATATTTCGGTGGGTAAGCAAATGCTCATGGAGTGAACCTCTACTTGTGGCTCATCTCTTTTATTGGGTATGTTGTTTGCATTCTCCAGCATGCCTTCCAGCTCCGACAAACTAGCCTCATGATTACTCCGCGGTTTGTTCGCATTTGTTCTCTCGAAGAAAACCTCCGAGAGATAGGAATACGTTTTTGTTTGGGGTCTAAGCCAGACGGACGCAAGGAATTTTCGTTTCCGAAAGTTGGCTCTCATGGGCTACTGCATTGTTAGCTCTGTGACCCTGGTTTGCACCAAGATGTTCGCTGTTGCTTTCTGGTGTAGCTGACATTGCCGCTTACAGGTCAGATATGTGAGGCATGGTTATTTCCTGTGTCATTAAGGTCAGGCGCCTTCTGAGCTATCGTGGCAACTTTAGTCAGTACCAGATTAAGAGGGCTGTGCTCTCAAAGTCCGACCCAGAAAGATCTTGGATAATTTTTGTGGGTTGGGTACAGTCCAGTTGCGGAGTAGGTGCACTCGGCTCCATTTCATCAGTGCAGGAAGACCATCGGTTCGCAGAACACACTAAAGTAATTATCCTGTGAGTCGCCTGTTTTCAAGATCATGTGGGACCAATTCAGGTGCAAGGATACCTAAATCACTTGGGGTCGCCCCGTACAGATTTTGTGTGTGTTTATCTGCATTAGTTTGTTTCCGTAGGCTGGCCGCAGGGTTGCATAGGTGTTGTAACTTGGTATACGCCCTACGAGCGCGTGAACAGACAACAGATTAACGGTTAGTGGAGCGGTAGATAACGGAACGATGTTCAACGGTTCTGAACAACGGACTACGAAATATACAAGATTTAGTACGGATCTT
>JTDE01008254.1:6542-23363 GCA_014338405.1 Paragonimus skrjabini miyazakii | reverse complement strand
TGAGGACACTGGATTTATTCACGTGTCATAGGCTAATGTCCGAGATGAGGTTTGCTGTGTGCTGCCGCTGTGTGTGTGTACGCGCGTGTGTGTGTGCACGCGTGTGTGCACGCGCGTATGTGTGTGACATTGGCCACAGTGGTGTGGCAAACTGTGAGTTGTTCGAAGTCGCTGCAGGTGCATGCGCGTGAGGGTCGCACAGCGGTGAATGTGTGGGCGTAACATCCCGGTCACATGCCACAGTAAGTTGGTCCAGACATATGACCTTGACCACACAACAGTGTGCTGCTACATAGTCTAACTCACCGAAACTGGCACAGGTTTTCTCTTTATGCATTCTGAGCTGAATGTTCTGTTTTCTTGTACACTGGACAGTCAATGTTCTTCCACGTTTGTCGCGATATCACCGTAATGTCAGAACCAGTATCTAGCTGCAGACGTGCAGGACTGCCGTTAATTTTCACCGATACGTACTTGACCACGAACTGGTCCACAATAGTCTGCATGCACACGTTACCATGGTAGATAACTTTCCGGCCATGGTGTCCAATTCTTCGGCCCTGTCTTTGCTTTGTGGAGGCATGAATGGCAGTTCATTACAATGTTTTTAATGTCCGAGTTTATCTCCGGCCACCAACACATCTGTCCAGCCAGTGATTTCATTTTCTCTACTCCCAAGTGATCTTTGTGCATGTCGTCTAATACCGCCTTTCGCAGCGGTGATGGAGCGACCAGCTGATCTTTCCGACACAACACACAACCAGGTTGTATTGATAACTCCTCCCGGTTCTGGAATAATATTGGATGTTTATTCTTAATGATTGGTGACCAACCCTTGGTCATCGCGGCAATTATCGTGCTATAATGGTTTTTAGTTGTCTTGATCAGGTCCTCTCGGCTTATTGGAATGTCTGGCGAGGCAAGCAAACAAACCTCAGGAGCTGAGAAACTGGAATATCGCGACAAAATATCTCCTTGAGGAATCTGTTTACCGGGACGATGAATGCTCTCCTAATCGTAGGCTGCTAGAACTAGACTCCATCTCTGTATCATTGCTGCTGATGATTTGGCAACTGATTTGTGAGGATCAAATAAATACTGTAAAGCTTGGTGATCTGTAACAATTTTAAATCTGGTATCAAACAAATATTTATGCAGTCTTTTGACGGCTCAGAATACTGCTAATGCCTCCTTTTATGTTTGTGAATACCTTTGCTCTGCCTTATTCAATAATCGTGATATACAAATGATCGGATATCCTTCCTGTTCCAAAACAGCACCGATGCCAACATTGGATGCATGTGTGATCAGCGTAGTAAATTTAGGCATAGAAAATGGAGCTAACATCGGCCTTTTATTTACAGCTTGTATTAATTCTCCCAGAAGAACTTAATCTTTTTGAGTCCAAGGCCATGTTTCTGCTGATTGGACTGCAAATAATGACTGTGCTTTCATCGAAAAGTTCGGGATAAAACGAGAATAGTACAGCAGACAACCCATTTTTGATCGCAACTCATTTTGATCCTTTGGTGATGTAATGATAACCAACCTTCTGTACCGGTCAGGGTCCGGCCCGTATCCTTTGTCACTTATAGTAAAACCAAGAAAACTCAACTCTCGTACTTGGAACACGCATTTAGAAAGCTTTATAGTTATCTTCTTATCCTTGAATCGTTCCAGAAGCGAAAGTAACCTCTTATCATGCTCCTATGCACTGTCTGCGTAAATGATTACATTATCTTGATAAGCGAGTTGTTAGGATGCGCATATCCTAACGAGACAGCCAAGACGTATCACGCCACATCGATCGGTCGGCCCATCCCGGATGGTATGGTCGTGTGTGGTGGCATGGTTCCACTCAACCAGTCAGATTGCAGGTGTGCGGTCGAACGTCTGTGTGCTATCTGGACCGTGTTTCTTCTCACGTTGCTTTTTGTTATCCCCCGTAACGTGATTTGCTCTGACACCCTGACTGCCATATATGACCGTTTAATTTGATTCGCTTTGTCTGTCGGCCATCTATGGTAATCATTTTGTCGTAAAAATTAAGAGCTTCTGTGACCTAATTTTGTCTCGCTCGTCTGATAAACAGTGTTACCGCGTCTCTTCTGCTTTATCGGTCTTGGGTCAAGCTACTGAGCACGTAATCGAGGCGACGATCCAATAACTGACGACTTCGGGTGTTATATACGAAACCTACGCGGACAATGACAATTCCAGTGGAAGAAATGAAACTGATCCTGCAGCAGAAACAGGCACAATTCGATGCGGCTCAACTGAAATTAATCGTAACATTAATGCGCAACTTATCCATGATGTCAGCAAATTCAAACGTCAAACCGGGTCCAACCTTAGATGCCATCAGGAACAGCATCAAAGAATTTATTTATTATACCAACGCCTGAGTGGCATTCGAATCTTGGTTCAGCCGATACGAAGATGTCTTCCGAGTGGAGTTGGCTGACATGGATGACGCAGGAAAAGTGCGCTTACTTCTTTGGAAACTCAGTACGACAAAACATTCGGGGTATACTGATTTCACTCTGCCGAAGAAACCTCGTGACCTCACTTTTGAAGAAACACTGAAAATACTGACGAATACTTTCGGAGAGCAATCATCCTTGTTCAACATCCGGTATCAATGGTTCAAGTTGGTGAAAAGTGAACATTAAGGTTTTGTCACTTATGCAAGTACAGTCAACCGAGAATGTGAAAAGTTCAAGTTGAGAGCAATGACAGAGAATCAGTTCAAGTGTCTACTATTCGTCTACGGCCTACAGTCCACCTAAGATGCCGACATTCGTGCCAGAATTTTGAACAAGTCTTGGACGGACAACGGACCACATTTTCGTTCCACTGAAATGAAACATTCGCTTGACAGCATCGAGTGTCATCAGTCGCGAACGGCACCTCGGCATCCGTGTTCAAACGATGCCACAGGAAATCTGGTGAAAACGCTTAAACGTGCCGTGAGTTTCACTAATCCTAAAACATTTACTGAATTGGATGTTTCTTGATAAATTTCTGCTTCAGTACAGGAACGCCGTCCATCGCATAACGAAGGAGAGCCCAGCGATTCTATTTGAATCAATACGCTTGAGATCATCACTTCAATATGTGGTATCAACGGATGTAATATATTTTCGTAGAAACGATTTGTGACCTGCCAAAGGATTGGAAACTCGCAAGCTAGACAACGCAGTGGTAGAAATTACTGACCTGTGCAATGCCTGGATTCATCGGAGACACACTGACCAAATTCCGTTTCGAATAACTGAAAACGAAGCAGTGAGGGAAGCAGAATACCTTATACCGAAAGAGTTCGAAGCGCCGAGAAGATCAGCACGATTGGCAAAAGTGAATGTAAAGGGTCCTCAGAAGGGGAAAGGTTGTGGTGAAAATTCACTCGATTTGCCACTTACCCAAACCGAGGGACGATGGAAGATCTAACAAGGGACCATTCCAAACGTCGCGTTAAAGATATTACATCAGGATTGGACGAACAGACTCACTGTTACGTCCACCGTTACTCGTTATTTTCTTTGTTCTGTATCGCACCAAATAATTTGTAGCTTGTGATTTTGTATGTGCCAATACGATCAGCCAATGAGTGACTATAATTTCTTTAATACTGTTTTACATCCATAAATGTGGCTTTATGTCTCGTGAATTAGAACTGCTTACTGCAACCATTATGAGGTCTTCTCCCTATTAATTGCGTGGGAGGTTACAATCCGAGTATGATTTGTAGGGCTATTCGAAGTCCCTAATTCCGAGTAGTACGGTACACTAACTAACCGTTTTTGCCTCCCTTCCTTCATTATATCGCTCCATTATGATTAGGTGGCGAATGACTTTGTGTAATGTAAATTGTACATTTGTAACAATTTACCACAGCTGTCGGCTAGTCTTTTCCGAAAAGAATAACTAGAAACCAATTTTGGTTTTTTAGGGTTCATCACTATACCTTTTTCCGTACTGGTTTCTCTTTTAGGCACAAGAATTTATCTTTCGTGTAAAAGCCTTTCGTTTTAGTGCAGTAGAATTTCTCCATTGTATTTTCAGGCTGTGGAAGTGGCTTATGATTGGTCTAGTGAACTCATATTTTGCGGCCTTTTTGATTGCCACTGCACGCATTGGCAGCTGCACTAGGACAAGGGAACACCTGAGTTGTGAAGGCCGTCATGTGGTTCAATCACTGGCTTGTACTCTCTGCCTCCTCTGGACTGGACTTTATACCCCGATTGGACCACATGACGGCCTTCACAACTCAAGTGTTCCCTCGGACATTGTCCTAGTGCAGCAGCCAATGCGTGCAGTCGCAATCAAAAAGGTCGCAAACTATGAGTCCATTAGACCAATCATAAGCCACTCCCACAGCTTGAAAATACAATGGAGAAATTCTACTGCACTAAAACGAAAGGCTTTTACACGAAAGATAAATTCTTATGCCTAAAAGAGAAACCAGTATGGAAAAAGGTATAGTGCATACCCTTGCCACAGCGTGGATTTGAATTCCAGTCACGCTTCCATGGGGCAGTCATGCTGATCACCGCGCCATTGAACTCACATTAGGTGGGACCGAATTAATATATGCAAACTCTCAGCCACATTCGTTTGTAAATAATCCTCAGATTGCTCGATCGCTCCGTGACGAGTTATACTAGCTGTGTTGTTAGCTCTAATCGACGATGTCACGACCAGCACATGTATTAATTTAAAATCACAGAGGTTATTAAACTTATTGGACGATATTTTACACTCTGGACGACGTCCAACATGAGCATTCACTAGAACGTTAAGTGGGTGTTAAACTTAAGTTACAATACAAATGTGACAGTACTGTAGTTTAGGTTGCAAATGGATTAAGGTGCACACTAACCACAATTAGCACCTTGTCTACATATTGTCTTACTGCATTGCATTCATGATTATTTGCTTTTAACTATTCGATTACAAGCTTCATCCTGAAGAGGTCCTCGTGCAACTGTACCAAGAAGTGCTCTAATTGCTACACTGTTAGTTCGCTATTACATTTCCTAATTGAGTTTCGGTTGTAAATTATGATTGAACATAAGGAATGTACGTTCTTCCGACGGACGTTGAGTGATGCACGTATAACCAACGAAGCCAAATATCAGAACCAAATCAAGGCACTGGAAACGTGGTACTATTGACACAAACAATATGATCAATTACAAGAAAAATCAACCTACACACCAGTAGACTAAACGCACATATGCACACACAATAACCATCTACCCTTGTTTGCACCTGGGATCGTCACGTGGTGACCTCAGGTGAACCGTGAACTCGTCCTATTGATAGCCTGTCCACACACCGCATGTTAAACACACAAACGCGTACCAGGTGATGACTACCTTATTTGAAGCTTGTATCCTGTGGATTTTCTGATTGAAATCGCTTGATAAAGGCTGTCCGAGAGGATCGAAACGTTGCGAAACCGATAACTGTTTCCGTTTTTAACTCGCTGTAGCTTAACCAAAGTCTTAATTAATAACAAGAAACAACCCCCAGTTCGTTTGTGTTCGTGAAAAAAGATACAACGTTTGGCCACAATAGGTCATCAATGGTCCAAAACCACGGCAACCGCAATTGCAGACGACCAACAGGTAAGGGCAAACAGACGAAATGTGATCGGATCGGTCTGATGTGTCTAACTAGCCGGCCTTCAGGCAGACCGATTTGTTGTTGATAGCTTCACGGCGGCCCGTAGGAAGGCTGTATTCACGGGGCTGGGGTGGGTGCGAGTGAGGGATAACAACTGGTGTGCGAACAGGTGAGTGAGATTCAACTGAGTGAGGGAGGTGGATTGTTAGAATAACAGTAACAAGCGTCTAGTTAGACGTGATCACAGGGAAGAGTACGACAAGGTCAATCGAAGGGAATTTTGACCACCAAAAATGTCCTACACGGAACGTAAGGAAGTTCAGGTCATTAATCCGTGTAGTTAATCAAATGAATGGCATCAGGTCTCTTTTGCGCAAAGCTGTTAGCTCAAGTAGGATTAATATCATTACAGATAATATAAGTTCGTCTATATCCTTAACGTAACCAAAAGAGTCCCACAGTCAGGAAACTTACGCTTCGTAGGTTCCCATAGGTGTGTTAGCCGCTGTCAAAGATACCTGTGCTTACGCATGTTTAGAATGGTCAAACAAGTGTCGCCATTTTCGAGCTGAACATCACTCATATTTGACCGGAGCCTTCGCATTAAAATAGACTTTACAGCCAGCCCCAACTACTCATCAGTATCCACACTTTGTAAACTTCAGGTAAACCTTAAAGCAATTTTGGTTTCAGCGAACAGAACTGTTTTCGATAAATTCTCACCTTAGGCCGGTAAAATTATATATCAAGTCAAGTAATAGTAAGGGAAGTTATTGATAAAAAATCATAAAGCATACAAGTTATGGTTCTGGCAGGTCAAATTCACTCGGAAGTCGGGGGTGATCGATTAACTCGTTTTGCTTCACAGGGGATAGTAAGTTCAGTAATAACAACTGTGTTTGACTTATTTACTATCGTAGATTAAGTATTTGCTAATGTTCGTCTAACCCTGGCTAAATTGTGCAAACCAGACGTTACGTATTAGGTTGGATGAATGGCTCAAAAATGGCTGTCACTTAACCGTTTCAAGAATACATTTTAACTGTAGATATTTACTCACTTGTTAATTGGTTGTGTCATTTATTTCGAACCCAGTGGAGTCCTCAGATCAGTGTTCATGTTAACAGCACTAACTGGAACTGTACGGAAACAGCGTGCCTCAGACTTCTAGCTCGTAGGACAATTAGCGTACGTAATACCAACACCGATCTATGCATTGAATTGAATTTATGATAAACTGTACAATAACTTCGTAAATGAGCCTGTTCAACCTCCAACATTTGCCGTTCCTATAGTAGCACATATGGTTGAAGTTCGTGTGATATACATACCTGATGGCAGCAACAATCGCGAAACCGGTCGTGTGCCTACGATCAACTTTGAAAATTAAACACTAGTTACTCTGTCGTATGGTACTTTAATATCTGAGCGGCTAACGCACAAGCGGTTGGGACCAACGTTGATATGACTTGAACATCACTAAATATTGATCGCCACCCTCACAAATTGTTAGGTAGTCTAGCTAACCTCTTTGAAAAGTCAGCCAAATCCGCCTTCCCGAGAAGGTTCCACACCCTTGCAAAGGAAGGCTCTACTGCAGTTGATCGGAGGCAATTGGTTTATGCAATGCGACAGAACAACAAACCACACATAATTTTGTTCCCAGTATCATTAGCGCCAATACAACTAACTACGCATGGTAATGCAGCACAAGTATGTGTTGCTGTGATACCCCTAACCGTGATGACAACTGGCGATCGAGTAGCTCGATAACTATGCAAAACTTAACAAAAGGCATCCATTCTCCCATCAAAGTTCGTTGGTCTGGCAAATAAAATATCGACGACAAACAGTCAAGCGCGACATGGAAGCATCAAAATTCCACACAAAAACCAATAACCTACCCGCAACCTACAGTCATAATGTGAAATTCATTCCACACATACACACAAGCCTCAGCAGTGGCAAAACTAAGGAAGCGTAGAGGCAGGCGAATTACGTAATTAATCAAATACTCCTCTAATTCTCCACACAGTAAGCAAGATGGTGAAATACAAAGAAACGAGACAATCATAGCAGCGAACCAAGAACTAAATAAAAACACACGACGATGAGTAAGCATATGGTGAAAATTAGAAACGGAACAGGTCTACCAGATTTTTGACACAAAACATTTCGTGAAAACAACATGTACAATGGAAATATGACGGCGTAAAACGTGGTCAGCAAGACATGATTTACTAACTACAGAGCACATCGATTGATGTGGCACATGAACACCACAAATGTCCAAAGATCGTCGATCGCATGTCAGATGATTACTGCGCAAGTCATGCAGAACGCGCTACGTAAAAATATCTGACAAAACGTATAAATGTAGTACATCGCCCAAATGTGATCACACAAAATTCACAGAATGAAGCTTGTCTGCCTGTTGTTGACACTTCTACCGCTCACACTCGCACACGTCCACAATCGAGACGCGTACGACCGCGGATACGGCGTGCTTACCGACAGTGCCCACTACAAACGAAACAGGTATGGAGATGATCGTGATGAATACGAACTTTATGGAAAGTATAGTGGACATGGTAAGGCATATTACGAGGGAAAATGGGACCGACACAATGACGATAAAGACTACGGACATTATGATGCACATGCGAAGAAGTCACTGTACGGCAAGGCTGATCACGATTCTGACTATAAGCTGTTTGGTAAACTGAGAGCCAAAGGCAAATTCGAAGGTGAGGGATACGAAGACAAGGGCACGAAGTACGAGCATGTGACAGCCTATCGAACGGGTGGCGGTTTCGATGGTAAAAACTATAAGAGCTATTACAACGATTACGACTCATACGGCAAGGTGAAGAACTATGGTGACAAGCGCGAAACTAGCAGATTCGATTTGTATGGTAAACTGAAAGCCAAGGGCAAATATGATGCCTACGGCAAAGAAGATTTGTATGGTGATGTGGAAGGTTATGCTGGATATGAAGACTATGGAAAGACCAAGGACTACGGTACTCAAGATGAATATGGCAAGTACCACGGCCGTGGCAAATATGATGTTTATGGCAAACTGAACGGTTACGGTCACCGAGACGATTATAAGAAATATGGTCGTCGTGCGAACTACAACCGTTACAACCGCTATTGAGTGCCTGTCTAATTCCGTGAATGCATGTTCACTCACCTTCTCGAGAGTCGGTTTCATGTGTTGAATATACCTAGCTCCTAGTGACAGAGTATCCATTTGTTTTCCCGGTCTCACAAATATCTTTGTGTACCGTGTGCTCTGGTCAGTCTTGATAGTGGTTGGGAAGGGATTGAGTGAAATGGACCGTCCAACAACAGATTGTGTTCACGAAGTTATAGATAACGTTTGGATTATGTTGAACCATTCTTAGGACAGTTGATATTGGTTTGTAATGTAGCTAGAATAAAATCAGATAGCGAGGTGTGCTAGCCGAACATTGGTCATTTGGCTTGTGAGAACAACCAATCTATGTTTCTCTGTGTGACCACATTAGGAATATGCGTAATGAAAAGCGAGCTGATCGCGAGCAATTTGTAGGCAACAGATGTAAGTAGGTAGTTAGCAAGTAGTCGGACAGCTTCCTTGTCGTAACAATTATTGGTGTATACTGTCTAAACGAGCAGTTAATGTTACCGTTGATAGTGGCGGTTGCTTGTTCCGTGATCATGAGTGGATGTGGTTGTTTTGATTCCTCATCTGCCATATGTTCCGCGTTGCTTTGAAAGTGATAATTCCTGTATCAGTGCAAGGTTGTATGTTGGTGTCAGAGAGTCGGACATGAAGACTGAATGTGGTTAAAATTACGCATCATATTACTGAACGTGCCGTTGTCCTGTTCCTAAATACATGTTAACTATCGGAACAATAAAAGGAAATCATTTTTTGTGTTCATGTATATTTTATTTTATATATCGATCGATGTCGGTTGTTGATGGTCAGCACGGCTTATATAACAGCCCGAAGTTCTTCTGAATTAACCCCATAATAACCACCAGCATACGAATTGGTTTGCTTAATTTCAAGTTGAACATCACCCACAATTGATCGCAAATGTCGCATCCCCATAGACTTTCCAGTCGTTACTCACAAGCGAAAGTGGTTGAGTGTTCACACATTAAAATTCGGTCGTGCCTAATGTGTGGTCAGTGGCGCTGTGGTAAACGCGGTTGCCTCATGAACAGTATGTCCGTGGTTCAAGTCCAGGCAGCGGCGATGATATGCACTACTGACGAGTTCTAATGAGAGCGAAATTCGAGTCTAGTGCTTCTTTTCGACTGGAAAGTCTACGGGAATGCGACAGCTGCGATCAATTGTGGATGATGTTCAACTTGAAAGTATTTACATTCCGTTTCTTCGGTAGCAGGTGATAACTTATGTACGTCTGCAAAAAAAAAACAGTTTCTTGACACTTTTATTCACAGTGACTAACTTTCACTTACTCCCGAACATGTTCTGAGAATCAGTGACAATATTAAGCTTCCAGTCTGCGAGCAGGTGAATTTAAGAGTGATAGTCGTGTGTAACAGAAATTATACCTTTTTCCATACTGGTTTCTCTTTTAGGTATAAGAATTTATCTTTCGTGTAAAAGCCTTTCGTTTTAGTGCAGTAGAATTTCTCCAATGTATTTTCAAGCTGTGGAATTGACTTATGATTGGTCTAATGGACTCATAGTTTGCGACCTTTTTGATTGCCACTGCACGCATTGGCTGCTGCGTTTTGACAATGCCCGAGGTATAGAGTCCAGCCCAGATGGGGCAGAGAGCACAAGCCAATGATTGGACCACATGACGGCCTTCACAACTCAAGTGTTCCCTCGGACATTGTCATAGCGCAGCAGCTAATGCGTGCAGTCGCAATCAGAAAGGCTGCAAACTGAGTCCATTAGACCAATCATAAGCCACTCCCACAGCTTGAAAATACAATGGAGAAATTCTACTGCACTAAAACGAAAGGCTTTTACACGAAAGATAAATTCTTATGCCTAAAAGAGAAACCAGTATGGAAAAAAGGTATAGATCACAAGCTTCCGTAGTCAACACCGATACAAACGGTAACCGAAAACTTGTCGCAACTACAGCAGATTCAGATCTTGTGGAATCAGGTTACACAGCACACCAAGAGTTAGTGCTTTTTTAGGGGCACAGTATCCCATTATCTCCAGATAGGTTGGTGTCGTCTATGTTCGAAATATTGTACCAGCTCAGAAATGTTACGCCATTTACACCCTGGTGGTCATTTTTCAGAGAACAACTGAACTCTTGACAGCCGTGATCAGCTGCTGGTGGGAAATTTAGGTGGACACTGTTGCATAAATTTTGGCCACAAAAGTCATTCCGAGCTATCAAAGTATGTCCTGTGGTTGATGAATGTTGAAACATCGTGGTATTTACACGCTGTTTTCTTTGGTCCCGTAAAAATGATGGTTATGAGTTGATGTGTTGCTTACTCAGGTGTATTTCAGAGTATCTAATTACGCAAAATTCACGATTCTGGCTCCATGTAATATACCCAGTAGGAAAAGTGTATCTCAGGCTTCCGTTTTTTTATAATGAAATACCCCGTATCACTAAACATGTACAATATTGGCTGATAAGTAACGATTAATGTCACCTGTTGACAGCATCTAACCCTCAGTCCAACGAAGCTGTGGACAATCTTGTACGTACTTTAAGAAGTTTCACTAATTCTTCGCTCTAAGGATCGGAAAAAAGGAGTTGATAGATTTCTAACGCGGCTCACCGAACGATATATGAACGTCCTGTGCTAAGGATAAATAGCTCTTGTCTCGAATCTTCGGAATTCGACGCTTAACGGGGTAATCAGTTACAATCATGTCAAGATGTGAACAATGATGTTAGTCTGCTGTGTCGTATATCAGATGCATTCAGAGGTTCTGTACACAATATACATGTGGCCTAATTAGTTTGTTAATTATCCGATTTGAACGAAAGCTTATCGTTTACTAAATCGGAATTTGTTCCAGATGAAACGACGTCAACTGTGAAAGAAACTAAGACTTAGAACCATGAAGATTTGTAGCATTAACGAGCAAATAGAGTCATCACTACGATGAAGCTGACATGCAATTAAACTGTGTGGAACGTAGCTGGTGCAAATCATGATAGAACTTTCTGATATTGTTTGTCTCAGTAAGGCGTTTATTGTATTGTAATGGAACCCACGTTAGTTACGAATATGTAACCTCTCGTTGTTCTATTTCTACGGGTTTGGAACAACATTTTACATTGTGCCTTCGTACGTGCGCACTTCAGACTACTTCAAGAGGTGTTCCATCCACCGTCATATATCACTCGCTCTTCTCCCGGAATTTTGCTAATTTTGTCGGGATTTCGGAACCGAATATTTCGAACATGCGAGTGTTTCGCCATTCCTATGTTCAGTTGACCAACTATACCAAGTGAAGCAGTGTTACGCAGAATTGCTCAGGGGAACCCGCAAAAATAACTGCACATCGTTATCAGTGATCGACTAATCACCTGATATTGAGCTGCACTTTAGTGCCTCAATAGTTGAGAAACTATTTATCCTAGAACAGATGTGAGGACTTTGTGACTTATAAACTCTTACATCAAAGCAGGCTTATCAGCCAATATCTTCGGGGCCTTCGCTGCAGTTTCCTCCAATGAATCTAGATCCACTGACGTTAGAATGCAAGACACCTTTCAGTTTTAAATCGTGTCAAATTTACTTTGTTTTTGTTCAGACCCAAATTTGCTTTACACATCCAGTTTCCTCCTTATCCACTGTACCTTTCAAGTAACGTGAAGGGCTAAGGGCAAGCAGGTAATTAGTAGTAATCAGTAGATAGTTTAGTAAGCCTACTATGTATTCTGCTTTGCAACTGACTGAGAAAACGAGACCTTGCGATCATCGATTCCATGTAACGGGTCGGTTGCCCCTTATCCTGTTGAGAGCCAAGAACAGGGATGGCACAAAATTGTTCGTTTAGGAAACTAACACGGGTTGAGTGTTCAAACAAGAAAAGAAACAAAAACACTTATTTGTATATGGCAATCGTCCCAGATGGTCCCGGCTGCTACAGACGCTAATGCTTAAAATCTTTGCGTAGCCGGAATTATTCCATGGCGAACTCCACTGTCTTGTTAGTGAGATGTTCATTCCCTTGTTTTTCCTGTGGCTACTTTGTCACCCCGCTACTGACTAATGGTGGTGTGAGTAGTATGGGGCGATCGCTCGTCCTCATTACAATCCTATCGAGATGATCGGACAGCTGGAGCCATTTTTAAGCGAAAAGTTGTTCGAAACTCATGATCTTCATTGTTCAACTCGAACGTTCCCGTACCACATAATCACTCGGGAACTGGAATTACTACCTACAACGCGGCGAGGTTTCCACTTAAACGTCTTATGCACTTCCGTTTGGTTCCGTGCGTTTGGCTGACGCTTTCTGGCACGCGTTTTCGGTTAGCGTTTCTCTCCCGTTAACCCGAAACCCTTGAATGATGATTAGTTCACTCGCCTGTGTTCCCCGCAATCCACCCGTCTTAGGAATTGACCATACCTCACCATCGGGTCGAGATATTCTACGGAGTGCTGGAATAACTGTATCTCGGAATCGGTTAACAGTCACAAGCTAAGTTTCTTCGATAAACAGTACCCATTTTATAAAGAAAAAGACAGTGTAATGACCAGCGATCACGTGGTTTCTCTAGAGATCCCGGCCGCAACCGTGTTTTCTCGTCATAAGAGGCTTGATGCGAACTCAATGTCACTTTTTTCAGTTGTGAAACTGATTGCACGCAGCGAATACTTGTCCTTTTTCCAATGACTCACCTATCATTCCATTCTTCAAGGTGGTTTAGCCTGTACCCTATCCGGCGTTGCTTATTGCACTCAAAGGTTCTACTCACCTTCCGCTTGGCACACCGTTGAGTTCCCCCGACTGGAACACACTGGGGCCCACCCCGCGTTCCTTTTCTGTCCTATTTTTTTTTGCTGCCGTTGGTCCCAGACTACGCTAGGGTTAACGACTTAACATATTTCCAAACTGCTGGGAATATGCGTTTTTTTGCCCTACCGTGTTCTGTTAGTTCGATGTCTGCTTTTCAGGAAAGGCGTTTTAAATTGTTAGTGAACGAGGATCAAGCACACTCGCTTGTTCATTACAACAGTGTCCACATTGTTGCTTATCGCTGGGCGAGTCATGTTGAGTTTTTATTGGCCAGTTCGTTATTACTCCGAGGGCTTTGGTCCAAGCGACCTGATTATTCAAATCCGACACATTCACACAAATCGTTTAGTTCACTAATGTTGTATTGTTAGTCGGGTGCAATCATCAGTAAGCCTTACAAGCTATAACAACGGTAGAGAGAACACGTGACTCAGTGGGAGCGCAAACTGTATCGTCGCATTTAAAAGTGGTAGCGTCATTCTTATGTGTGTGCTCGAATAAGCCGTTGATCGTTGAAGGTACGACCAATCAGAACGCAACTTGAGTCTCGACACAATTGTGGGGCACACAAGCAGCCTTGACGCGCATACAACAACAAACATCCCACAAACAAACTTGATTTAGCGGCCGATTACCGCTCTGATTGGCTGGTACTGAACCGTCGAAATTACTCTAGCAACAACTTTCACATAAACCTTGGCTAGCAGAACAATCTGCAGTATGGACTGCTCTCTTGTCAGATCTTACAACATCACAATTCAGATCATAGTTGTGAGGAGAAGATGCACTACTAATTCGCTCAGAAAGGAGCAAAGCTCACGACTAGCGAGCATTTTCGAAAATGACCAGCTGATAATTTCATATGGATGCAAGTACCGTGATCAACTGAAGTGTCCAACCAGCTCTCCAACCACATATCAGTAACAAACAAAGTAACCCGAAGGTCGAAGCAGAATGTTGAATCCACGTCAGCCAGTATGTTGCACAAGTTATTTGATCTGCGTGCTCGGACAGCGACCATACAATATTCAGTCCCATCGCAACTGGGCATCTTTTGATTGCCTTCAGAGCAGTCGAGTGAAATTTTGTTGACAAAAGGATTAAGCTTCGTTTTGATGAAGCTTAGTAGTTCAATCATATTGTCAGATGGCGGTTAGGTAGCTATCCTGCTTAAAAGAAAAAAATGATACGAGAAAACCGTATCATGTCCCGTAGAACTCAATGGTACGGCTGATTTCAGGTTTAGTTGCATACGAACCTAGTTACGTTCAGCGGTTTGCTCATTGTGTAATTTTTGACGGTAAGTTGCGTTAGTATTTTGTTTCCATTGTAGATAATACTAACTTCCTGAAATGTCTCAATGCCGCTTGATAACATGCGGCAGATAGCTTGTGTGATAATATATCTTCAACGACGTTTGCATTTGCGTATGGTGCTCTCACAAGCTGGTGAGTATACGTCATTCAGTATGCTGCTATCGTCATATTAGATCAGTATACTTCACACTATATGAGTAGTATATCTTAATTGTCTGTTCATCTTCGTTGTTATTTGCAGATTGTCATCGGTGACGGATTTTAGAAGATACCAAATTGTCATTCGAGATATAAGTAGGAATACAAAAGAGGTGCTAAGTCACAGAACTGTCTGAGAAACTGCGACCAAGAACATTAATTAACATGAAATGTAGCAGTAAGCCATTTGCTCCAACCTTTTCTATTGAAGATTGAGGCACTCAATAATTGTGTTAATACGATAAATTGTACGCCCAACTGTACATGAGACAATCCCGAATAAGTAGAGATGCTGAAAATAAACTGAAGATAACCGGACTAGTTCGAAGAAAACCGAAATTTAAATCGTGCTGCCTCGAGCTACTCAGTAAATTTCTATCTTCAGGTACCTTCATTTTCAGCTTACGCGCAAAACGCTTCCGATCGATTGTCGCGTACTGTTTTTATTGTGCACTACATAATAACATGTAGATGGCTTTCAATGAGCGTTATTTTAAGGTGAACTACAAAAAATGTACAAATCATTACAGAAGATGTTCTGTCGACTGTAAATCACGCGATCAGATCTGTCACTTCAAGCACTTGTGTAGTGAGGGGGCGCGATCGTACTGCACTACTCACACCGCTGTTATTCAGCAGTGGGGCAAGAGCGTAGATTTTGACATTGAAGTGGTCGCAGGAAAAATACAAGAATAAACATTGCAGTGCAGCATCGCGTGAAATAATTCTTGGTACGTATAGGAACGTAAAGGAGCTGGGCATTGACGTCTGTGACAACCGTGACTGTCTGGGCCCAGTACCGCAAGCAGATGAGTGTTTTTACTTCTGGTCTAGCGTAGTAAGGATGAGCGATCATAATATACTACTCACACCACTGCAATTCAGTAGCGGGACCAGAGCATATATTTTGACATCGAACAAGCTGCAGGAAAAATGCAGGAAGACATATCGGAGTGCAGCATGTCTTTCACTTGTGGCTCAACTTCCAGCTGTAGGCGAACCGGAGTCCTTCTGGGCCCGAATGGTGGAAATTGGTCTGGCTTGATGAAGATTCCATGTTCAATCCAGTCACAGTAGCCATATGGGTCTTGGTCCGTGATGAATAGCTTTCGGAATTTAAATTTGAATAGCTTTCGGAATTTAAATTGTGCAGCGGAACGTGCTGCTATGTTGTCGGCGCCGTTTTAACTTTCGTTTGTGACTTGTTGGAGCCCCTACTTCGGAAGAACGCTGTCCCCTGGTGTCTCCACATTGCCCCACAGTTGGTCCGAAAGTGTAACGGACAACCCGAATAGAAACAACCGGCTTGCATGCTACAACAGAGACGGATTACAATACAATTTCGTGGGCTGACGTGCTGCGTTATTACTACTGCGTAAAAGCTAGCTCTGGGTTTGAGCTAAGTACATTTCCTATTAGTATTACGTATTTCAAACATCGCAATTGGCGTCGCGATCAGGATATTTCCCACAATGAACTTCTGCAATATTGAAACTCTGGACGTCCACTCACGTTCACGGGAAATCGAAGATTACCTGGAACGCTTTGAAATTCGGTGTATTACTCGTGATGATATGACAAAAGAGAAAAAAACGCCACATTTCCTCATGGTCATTGGCAAAGATGCATACGCATTGCTTAAATTCCTGGCGTTTCCCGATTCGCCTCTTTCAGTTCCGTACGATTATTTGAAACATCTGT